>KK499771.1:1568913-1585388 GCA_000688715.1 Glossina pallidipes | reverse complement strand
TATATATATATATATACATAAATATATATATATATATATATATATATATATATATATATATATTTATTTATATATATATTATATATATTTTTTAACATTTTAGTGTTAAGCGTAAGAAAAATTAATGAGCGTGTATGTGATTAATTATATGCGTAAACGAGAGAGATACAAAATTTTTGTTTTCTTTTTTTTTGTTTTTCTGTTATACGTTAACAAAAGTATAGATAACAGGAATGATAAATGTACAACAACACAGTGTGCTTTAGGATAACCACATATGTAGAAGGTTGAGTTATTCCTATTATATTTGTAATACATACAAATAGAAGACACTGGCACTCTGGAAATCGAATGAAGCGAATAGAATAAAAGAAAGAAATGGCGGCTAATTGAAAAACGCTTTAACCGTTGCCGTTTAATGGCATCTTATCGTATGTTCTGAGAGTACATTTAATGATTTGATTGTCGATTTGTCCTGTGCGAGCAAATTCAAGCCCACATTAAAACAATGGTTTAATGACATATATTCGGTTATTATTGCTTTTACTATCATTAAGATAACATTTTTGAGGGATTAGAGAGACCATTGTAAACTTTTGAAAAAAATCAATTTGTGCCTATTTTGTTGATGCTTTGAACCTTTTATATGCAAGAACCTAATTCCATTAACATGTTTTTCTTGAAGTTGCGGGATTTCCCGTAAGCAAAATGTCTTGGACATAGTGACTGATAGTGTAATGTGCAATTTCAATCAGAATGACTAAAGTTGTGAGAAAAGGACACGTTTATAACACGTGTTAAATCTTTAAACGGGTTTATCTTGCAACACAGTTTTTGAAATCGGCAAGCAGCATAGCTCCAGCAATTTTCATTTTTTGCATTCGAATTTTTAGGTGTATCCTCAAAGCAACAGTCTCTAAAACAGTGACTTTTTTTTGATCGAAAATTCACTTATATACTCAAATATTCGCCAGTTACGTAAAAAAGGGTATTTTCGAAAACTACAAACTACTTTTCCTTCCATCCAAAAAAAAGGGCAAAAGGAAGGCCTTTCTTTCTAGGCTATTACAGCTAAAGTCTACCCCCTTAATAGAACTGCAAATTTTCAGCTAAATGCCAATATGGTTGTTTTGATGGAAAAAGTCAAAATTTAAGGCAATCTATCGCCGGCATCTAAATAAACTATGCCGTCTTCCTCTCGAAATACCTAAAGAGCTTCTAATAAGTTCATACTCTTGCGTTTTAACCATCTAAACTTGCTGCTGAGTGAACTGGAAATGATATGCGTTGTTCACCGTCAATTTCTCCTTTCTTTCATGCATAACACTTAGAAGAAGAGCGAATCATCTTTAGCAACATGCTTTCGCCTGAGTTTTGACATAAAATCAGAGATATTAGTTCAATTATACGATGTGATCGTGAGGTGAAGTGAACAGATATTTTCAATCATAATTTAATTTCTTCAACTCGTTAAAAGATTAAAGAAGCTTCTGTCCCCACAATACCAGATTCTATTTTGGTTTTGAAAGCTTATGAAACAAATAACTAAGAAAAAAGTGCTTTCTAACGTTTGCTTGGATAACACCTACTATAGTTAGTCACTCTCATCTTTATTCTTGTGACGAGTTGTAAGAAGTAAATTCCCCTATCTTTCTAAATCAATAAATTTTTATTGTTTAAACGTTTATCATTCCTGGCACCAAACTCAGTTATTTTCTCGGTTTTTTTTTTCTTTCTTTAGTTACAAAATACTAAACTGGAAACTTAGCGAACACTATATGTGACGTTCTAAAAGTTCTCATATAATTTTATTTGTGTGTTTAGCTTTTACAGAAAAAAGAGAAAAATATATACTTAGTTCCTTTCTTAAACATTTATTTAAAATATTTATAACGAATTAGCGAGAATAACATTTAATACAAATTTGAACAAATTTTGAAAAATTGAAAATTAAAAATAATTATGTTTATTTTTTCTTTTTCCTTTTCAACGATTTTTAACACCAGCAGACAATATTATGTGGGGCCTAGGGACACTACCAGAAGGTAATTCTCATCTAGTTTACGTAATATAAAATATTTAAGCAAAATTTGTTTTAAAATTTGTTTAATGAAGGTTTTCCGGCGGCAGCTTATGCGGCCTATGCAGCCGGTCGCGGTTATTCGGGTTATCCTGGCTTCGGCTTACCCTATCCGACTGGTAAGTGCATCAAATGATCTCGCAATTTGCTTACATACTTTAGTTTATTGGAAAACAAACGCGTCGCTACTTACACTCACCCCTTTTATCGCTCTCTCTAACTATCCGCCAAATCTCTCTCTCTTTCTCTCTATCTTTATATCTAATCAATTTTTATATATATATATGTATACATATTTGTATATATATATTTGTATATATACGCATATAAGTACAAATGGAAGTATATATACATGTATATATATAATTATGTTTATATATGTATATGTATATATAAATCTTCATCCGATTGGCCTTTCACTATATATTTTTGATTTCCCTACTGAACACTCTCTAATTACTTGACAAGTAATTTGTTTGGCTTTTGTGTAACAATTGCTTGAATAATGCACGTACTAAATATTTTAAGGTCTTTTTTTTATTTGAAAATGTACAAAATGAGAGAATTAACTAATAAACAACCATCCTAAAGCAAAAATTTGAATCATTTAACACGTAACACTTAAAAGCGAATTCCTATTAAAAGCTTTCTTTTAAAATAAAAAAAAAATAACAAAAACAGAAATTTGAAAAATAAAACCCTTCACATATGCAACATGGCGAAAATCAATCTTCAAACAACAATTGCTTTAGATGAAAACTAAAAGAAATAAGAAACTTATGTATATACGCATCAATGTGCAATATTAATATTTTTCACTTCTTCGCGTTCATTTCAATTATTATGAAAAGATATTCTCAGGTATTTATTTACTACGTTCGTTAAAAGAAGGAGTTTATGAGATTTTGCATTCAACCGAATGGTTGGAAATATTGAATTCTGTCCACTTTAAATGTGTTCTATGGAACAAGGAAACCAAAATTGCTTTTCTCACCAACTTATCATTATCAAGATTTCAAGGGCGAAAATCGTCCAGGATTATTCGCGAACATTTTTCACGCTAAAACTTTTGTATTCAGGTTCTCTGTTGTCGAGTAGTAAACTAAAGTAGTAATACTAACAATAATGACAACAATTATAATAATAATTACAATAAAAATGATAATAAATATGATAATGATAATAAATATAATAACAATAATCATAATTATAATAAAAATAACGATAATTACAATAATAACAATGAAGATAACATACATCATGCACTAAATCTTATCCGTACTATATGCTCCCGATGCAAGAATGTATAATGCAAGTATGTACATGTATGCGTTATTAACGGTTAGGCACTAACCCTCCTTCTCAATAAACACAACTCCTACACGCTGGAAATCAATTAGTTGTTTGCCTAATGTATTATATTTTTCTTCTTTCTGTCTTATTCGCATATACACTCTCTTTCTTTTCTTCTTTCTATCTCTTTTAAACATCAACTATTTTCCTTTCTTATTCGCTCTTTTCGTTTTACCTTATTATGTGTGTATGTGTTAGCGAAAACCTGGACTTAATATTATAAGTACATGCAACTCTTCTTTACACCGTAGACGCGTTTCTTAAAAATCCGTGAAAAACAAAAATCGTGTAAAAAATACATGCGTCAAAAGGTAGATTTGATAATATATTGCGTAGCTTTAAAAAATTGTGTAAGATGAAATACTGTACATATGTTTTCAAGAAACCGCGCAAAAACAAATAATTAAACCCATATTACTTATTTATAACACGAAAACCATTCATTTTTATTACAAAAAACAAATTAATATTAGTGTACAGTTAAATTTGAGTCCATAAGTACATACAATATGCAAAACTTTCTCACTGCTCGATGGAAGGCGTGCAGGCGTATTACGAACTGTTGGGTATGTCGGATATGTCCAACACCAACATATGTGTGGGCATAAACCGACTGACTTGTGATCACGGTATTTCCTCAATTGTACTTCACTGTTGTATGCATAAGTTTCCGCCAAGCAAAATTGGAACTAAAAAGTTTTTTTTGTTTTTGAGTTCGTGTTAGAGAAAAAAATTCTTCAAAGTTGTGTGAAAAAAGACCGTGTAAACAAATATTTGCGGGTATAGTGCCGAAAAAATTGTATTATCTTGACGATTCCTTGAGGGGCGCCCCACCTTCTATCTCTACTCCAACGGCTTTGAAACTTTCTACTTATTTCTCTCAACATATACGCATTTACTTTAAAGTACATATGTAAGGATATCACCAAAGTCACACAGACCAAAGTTAAATCTTGCTCTTTCTTTCTTTCTCTCTCTCTCTCTCTCTCTCTCTCTCTCTCTCTCTTTCTCTTTCTCTCTTTCTCTCTCCTTTCGTTTTCCTCATCCATCCCAATATATATTTATATATATATATATAGAAGATCCATGTAATCTTTTTATTATATATATACATATATTATTAATCGTTTTTTTAAGTTATTTATTTTTGAATAATTGTATAAAAATAATAATGAGAAAGTATTTATATATATTTATGAAGTGGAAAAAAAGAGTAAAAAATATGCTGATTTTCGTCATAATTCAATGCCTAATGGAAAAAGGGTTTTATTATTTCGTTTCCTCCTCTTTATAACATATGTACCTCATACACTTACCCACACACACATATGCACTTGCATATAAATATATAAATGCATATATATATATATATATATATATGTATACATATATATAAATGCATATATATATATATATATGTATACATATATATAAATGCATATATATATATATATATGTATACATATATATAAATGCATATATATATATATATATGTATACATATATATAAATGCATATATATATATATATATATATATGCATTGTCTAACTACATCCTATCTTCAATACCACCAGCCAAAGTAAACATACCAAACAATAAAAGCAAAGACGAAGAAAAAAAAAACAACAACAACAACAGCAAACAACCTATATTTGTGTATAATTTTGTAGGCTTGACAATATGTGGCATCGGTAGAAGTTTCGGTACGTGTAGTACGAATGCAGGCAGGCGGCCTGGTACTGGCAACGGTGCCGGTAACCAGCCTTCAACAGCAGGATATGCTGCTCATCAGGCGTTAACTTTGCCTTTAGCGACCGCTTTAACACGCACAGCTGCTATTAAATCACAATTCCTGGGCATCAACAACTTTTAATACGAAGTTCTTGAATAGAAAGAGAGTATTGTTTTTGTCAAATTATACAACTGAGAGAAGAGAATATACAGTATCTCTCTGTATGGTGTTGCTCCACTCACCAAGGCCATTAATTTTATTTGAGTATTGATATTGATATGATGACGATCGTTCATATCGAATCGATTTAGTAGAGAAATAAAAGGAATTGCCAAAACCAAAAACAAGATCGAACCAATAACTAGCTTAGCTGAATTTTGTTTTTAGCCAAACCATGTTTGTAGTGTAACATTGTTAGTATTGTTGTATTTGTCTACATATGCATAAATATATAGAAACTCTTTTCGCTCTCTCTCTCTCTCTCTTCCTTTCTTTCTTCCTTTCTCTCTCTCTCTCTCTCTCTCTCTCTCTCTCTCTCTCTCTCTTTGTTACATACATATATGTACTTGCAAATATATTTAAAAAAGAAAAAAAGCGAAAAAAAAGTATATCCAGCAACTTTTTATTACAAACTTATTATTGATATTTAACTTCAGCTCAATTGTAGTGATGTATTTTTCGATATATTACATACGTATAAACCAATATGCATATAGTCTGTGTAGTCTGTGCGTGTAAGCAATTCAAACGTCAATTAATTAAAAGTGAAAAATTTTAAATATTTTACATCGAAACATCATATTCGACAAATTGACGTTTGTTGTTTCAAATGCCAATTAGATGTTAGCGTTAACTCGTATTCTCTTAAATATTTACTTACACACATATATAGATAGTTTGCTTAGCTGGCAATTAGTTAGCAGAGCGATTATAAATACTTAACTATATTAAATCACATTTTTATATGTAATTTATATATATATAGATATAGATATATGTATATATATATATATATTCATATATTTATATAACCCACAGCGTAATTAACGTTAATAGTTACTATCAAAGTAGAGATCCAACCTATAATATCACGTGTCTTTCCATCGATGTCTTCCGCGCACTATATTACATAGAGACACAAAACGAGAGAGACAACAAAACGTGATTTGCAATTCAATAACTAACACAATAAGCATGTAGTTGTAGTATATATATTTAGCATTCGTACTAAACGTTCGTTCGGCCATTCGTACGAGCACACATTCCGGACATTTTGTTTCGTTTATTTATATACACATTTTCTTATTAACTCATCCTCTCCAACAATAATAGCCATTATTTACAAACACTATCATCACTCATCATTAACATTTATATTTAGAAAAGAAAGCAATCATTAGATGTAGTTCAGTAGTCATAATTCTTTAGCAGTATAATTACTTACACGTTAAACATGTTGAACCCCATACATATACATATTTATATAATTATGTGCACATATACATATATGCTTTATATAGTAGATAGTTACTTCCTCATCTACAGAAATCTTTTTCTGTGCGTTTCTTTCTCCAGTGTGAATTTCTTTACAAAGTGACGTTGATCAACGGCTCACTTAAGTAAAAAAATGTTGGAGGTCGGAATATCTCAAAATATATTGACAGTAACAGCAATCTCTTGCTAATTCTCTTCTTTTTTTTTGTGACAATTATCAAAGAGAAAATCAGATTTGAACTTGAAATTTGAGACCTTCGTAAAGAGTTTGATTGATAAACCTAAGTATCACTATATCACTAACAAATATCTGCGGCAATCAACGTTACGGTTTTGTTTTTATTTCGTTTGCTTTAAAATCTGTCAGATAGATTTTTCATAAAATTTTCCATAGGTCCTTCCTTCCGCTGTTTATAACTCAAACAAATATGCCTCGAAAATATGTATATATGTTTACCTTACAAGTTATGAGTAGAAAATTGCAAACTCTTTGTAAATTAAAATTTACCTGAGACAGCGTGACGAGACATTTAAAAATGTCTTTACTTTATAACTAACTCGTTTATCATTCAGTATTATTTCTATAGTCAGATGACTCGTGAACACACTTACTATAACAATATAGTCACTCTACGTTCTATGACATATAATATGATGATAACGTGGAATGGGGAAACATTTATTTATATAAAAAAACATGATCCGATAATGACTGGAATTATGGACCAAAAAAAAGTAAAATCCATTTCCCTTAATATGTAAACAATGACAAAACAAGCTGCTTAAAAAAATTATTTCTCGTGTATCTTGCATTGTCATTGGTTTGGATAAACTCGTAATTCAATCTGGGTGAAGTCCATCCCCCATATGTTTCTCGATTCCTGATTTCGTGCCCAGCTTTTCGCACTTACTAGAGTAAGCGAAGCTATATATATCGACATTGAACATAGGTGTATTGCACATCGTCATTTGTTCGTGTTCGTGTTATCCGCACGTAGATGGAATCGATAAAACTTTCCTTCTTTTTTTCCTAAAGGTACAATATGTCACTTCAGCTTGTGTGTCGGTTTATCTTTTTGATCGTTTCGCCATTGTTTCTGTTTTTATACTAGATTTTATGGTTGACGATAGCTTTTAAAATATCGATAACATCGCTTTTCCAATAATGATCTTATTCGACTATGCCTGCTAAGACCGCTACAGCATTCGTTGATATCTTCGAAATTCCAATCGTCCAAATGAGCATCCAAGGATACCACAACTTAGAGTTTCACATTCCATGATGTAAATTTTGACTACAATTTTGAACCAATGAAACGAACTGATGTTCCTGCTCCTATACCTACCTTCTAGACAGCATCAATACTTGTGCAGATAAATTAGAACGTGAAAAATTACTACAGATTCTTCGATCCTTTTCATATTCGTTGAAAACAAGCGTTTTAAGGAATTCATTAATGGGTCTTGCATGTAGATGCTCCTGTAAGCAGACATGCCACCTGGATACCTGCAAGAATTCTCAGTAGCCTAAACCTGCCTGTATTAATTTAAATCGACTAACCGGTTATGTTAATTATTCTGCCGCTTGTTCGCCTTCGATAAGGAGATGCAAAACCTGTATTTAGTACAAGGGGCTCTGGATTATAATTAAGGTGATGTATTAAAAATAAAGCAATGTCTCTGGCCATTATCGTCACTTAGTAGGCACCCTGGACGTGCTCTTTAAGAAAAACATTTCGAAAGCTACTCCGCTCGACAAATAACGACTGTGTTCAGTTTTTACTGTCATTTCAAACATTCCACTAGTCTTTAAGCATAAGCACTGTAATTTATATTTATATCGCCTCCACCTCGATCACTTTGTTACCGTTTTTAAATTTGCGTGTTGTTCACTCAATAAAACCGTACCAATATTTCCTTCCTTCTTCTTGCTACTGCTGTCCTCTTTAGACCTTGAGCTTATTTACCACTTGTTTTAATTTATTTGCGAGATTTAGCTCATATTTCGTCGTTTACTCTGCATCAAGATACACCTGACGTAAATAACCCGAAATTCGGGATGCAATGTCAGAAGAAAGTGTACATCGCACTTTATTGTGAATTCTGCAGCTGTTGTAGGTTGAACTGAGCGACATGTATTATACTCTCTTTCGTTCTGTTTCTCTCGTACAAAATTTAGCTGACTGACTGACAGCGACACCAACGCTACAATGCCTTCAACTAAAATTTGCTTTGACTTCTCAATTTCTTTCGTAACGGCTTAAACCACATCTGTCTTTTTCATTGATTCATTTGTGCCCGTGTTTCTACTGAGAAGTTAAATTCTGTCTTTTTGCAAATTATCGTGCCTTCAAGTGGCCGCTGTAAAAGCTTATTGTCTTTTCCATGTTTTCCATGTGAATTAACCGCCAAGGTCCGTCTTAGTTTTGCGATCTCTCGCACTCATGTACGCACTTGGAGCATATAAGCATTTTGGTGTACTAGCTTCGTTTTCGTTGTTTGTCTTTTTGGTTCTTTTTCCCCCTTCACCTCTTGCTAAGCAATTTCTTCCCTTTTCTGTGATCTTTGCTGGTTTTTATCTATACCTTACGGTTAAACATATACTTTGTGAATGCCAAAGCCTTTCTAATGTTCGAAGAGTGGTTTTCGGTGCGTCTAACTTTATGGACGTCTTGAAATACCTTTAGAACTTAATATCAATAAAATTTTTAGCTTTATTAAAGTTGCTAAACTGATCATCTAGTCTACCTAAAAAAAAAAGAAGAAGAAGAAGAAGAAGTAGTCTTAGGTGTAGTAGTAGTTGCAATCACATAGCCAAGAGTCAGCGTTCGCCTTTGCATTCAGCCGTTTACTCCAAACGGTTGGGGAGTAGTCACTCACCTGCGCCAAATTTAGCTTTCGTAGCGGAAAGTTAGCTTTCGGTTTTATATTCAGATAGACGTTCTTGCTAAACAGCTGAATACAAAAACGAAACTTTTAATGTGTGAAAATCCCCAACTGTTTGGCAAAAACGGCTGAATACAAAGACGAAAGCTGACTCTCAGCTACATGATCACCCCCTGGTTTCGCGGTTTATCGATCACAAAGGATGGAGTAATCGATAAATTGTAAAACTGTATGGAATGCCAGATTTGGCGATCCTGCTCGACACCTAGAATCACGTACATTAAATAATTTAATTTCAATTTAAGCTTTAGTGAATTTCCTATGGCATTTTTCTCCTAAATTTTTCGTTAATAAATCTACTATCATACTATTACTACTGCCACAGTCCACTTGGATCAGACTACTTTTGTAAACGTCTCTAATGTGGTGGAACTTTATATCGGTGGGTGTATCTCTGAAATTTTGCAGCATTTGTTGCGCTGCCATTTTATTTGTTTATTTCAATGTTTTTTTTTGCAAAATGACTTGCGATAAATCTCTGCTCAAATTAATTTTAATTATCTACAACAATGGATTTAAATTTTGAGCTGATTTCCATAGAGATAAAAATTTTACATAAACATTTAAAGGAATATAAAATTTTTTTGTCGCATATACATATATAGCAATTTGTATATTGGTAGTAAAGTACATCATATACATATTGGCAGTAAAATTCTGTACAAGTCCAGAAAGTAAGGCTACTTATATATACATAAATTTGAATCCTCACACCTGCAATAACATTTTATGTGACGTAGTAGTATAATTTAATACTATTAGTTATTTAGTTTGCCCTCGACTATCTTCTTTCATTAATCTATACATTTACGTATTAAATTTGTTTCGTAGATTTTTTTCAATTTAATTTTAATTAAAATTATAAGTTTTTGTTCTTCTTTATTACAACTTCATTAACTATAAATACGTTAAGAATATAAAAAAAAAAAATGAAAAAAAGCTAACGAGAGAGAATCGTATATATATTTTCATTAAATATATATTGAGGAGAAAAACATCGTTGAGCTTGGTCTTTTAAAAGCAATCATAAGCTTTAATACGTAATACCAACAACTAAAAAAAAAATATTTCTGTGTTTTATATAAATCAGTCACTCATCGCTTAACCAAAAAAAAAGAAAACAAAACACAAAAGTTATAAGAAAATTAAAACCTTGAACAAGGCTCTGATAACATATGTTAAACACGACTTCTTTATAAACAAAAGATTTTTTTTTTTAACTACACTTCGAACAATTTAATAATAAAAAAAAAAAAAAAATGAAAACAAATGCAGATAATAAGTCAAATTTATACAAATTTACATTGAATTTGTTAAATATATAAAAATTTATTTAAATAAAATTTTTTAAATCAATTATCCATCCATTTATTCTGCGAACAAAGAACAAAAGAAAACAAAATGCTAAGATATGAATCAGAAAAAAATTATTAAAAAAAAAATAAAAAAAAAGAAGAAAGGGAAAACTATTTTTAAAAACTTGAACAATGCTTGTCCTTGCTTTTTTACGCATATTTAATATAAAAAAAAAACAAAAATGAACGAAATTATACACACGACATTATCTATATACCCATATGTATATATATATATATATATATATATATATATATATATATATATATATATATATATATATATATATGTATACAATTACAAAACCACACCGCAGATATTGTTGCTAAACGCTTTAACAGAGAAAAATACAAAATAAATAAATAAGAAGCAAACAACAACTTTAAATAAAGTCATAATATTTAAATTGGAAATAGAATGTGAAACCAGCAGTAAAAAAAAAAAAACAATCCTGCACTCGTTGAAAAGTCAGGCTCGGTAACATTTGCTTAAAAGCGCACATACACACCAGCACGCGCTAGAAATCATTTTGCTAAACTGTTTATGTATACATATATATATGTATATATACATATATACTTATATTGATATATATATATATATATATATATACTTATATATACATATACTTACACTCATATCCGTACGTACATAACGTAAACGCGTGTATATATACATATATACATATACATATATATATATCATACGTATTTAATATACATGCAAATATGCACGCAGGGCGAGATACAAACAGTGAAAGAGAATATATTTACTGTATACAATTAAGCCGTTACTAAACTATTTAATGTGCATTGCACGCAAACAGGTACACAGACAAACATACATACGGATACACGCAGGCAACAGTAAAATATTTGATAAATTGATTAAACGAACCATAAATACCCTTAACAAATATATACGTACGTGCGTATAGATATATAATTAAATACACACGCACAATAACCCATACCAGTATTATATACAATTAATATACTAATTCACGCATAAATGCTCACACACACACACACACACACACACGCGCACACACACGTACACAAATACACAACACACATATATATATATATTTACATATATATAAGGAGAAGGTTAGTTCACAACAAATATTTTTAACATCTATATACGAGAAGTACGTACGTACGCTTAAGAACTTAAATAAATAGAAAACAAAACAAAAAAGAAAAAAAAAGAGTAGCTTTGCAACAATTATATTTATTTATTATGATATTCATAATATTTATACGCAAGAAAGGATTTTAAAAGTTATATCAAGTTTATCAACACATTGATATACAAATTTATTGTTCGGCTCGCTTATCGCTTCTTAGCTAAGCGATGAGCATTTTTTCAATTAAATTTTTGAGAAAAGCATTGATTCATTGATTCGTAGCTGCGAAAATCTTTAAGAAAAGGTTTTGGCTTTTTCCCAAATTTCCTTAATATATAATATTTGTTAGAGAAAATTTCACGACGAAGTGCGTTTAAATGAATTGGAAACGTATAATTTTTTTTTTTTTTTTGCGCTTGAAACCAAACTAGTTACCCACACATTATACTATAATAACAAAAGCATTTATTGTAAAAGTTCTCATATATATTAGAATTTTAATCTGCTTGAAGAAACCAGTACCGAATTGAAGGCGACCCTATTGTATATCGCAACTAATAAAACAATTGATGAAAGCACAGCACAGCACAGAACACACTTACAGACACTCAGCTTATGCCCATACACTAACAACACACCAACATTCTACGATGTTATATTGCCATTGCATTATATAAGTATATAAGTATACTGTGATTATCTTTTTCTGTTTGCTTTTTGCTTTCTTAAGCAAACACAAAATCAAAAAATTTGCTTAAATCGAAAATGAAAAAAAGAAAATTAAATAATTACATTATAAAAAAAGAATTTTAAAAAGAAAAAAAAAAAAACCAAATCAGTAAATAGCTAAACTCTTTTATCAGTATTCAATAAAGCAAAAGAGAAAATAAAAAATAAAAAACAAAAATAAAGGAAACATATAAGTATTATCAACATTTTGAAGGCAACTTTGAATGAAAAACGAAAGAAAAATAAACAAAAAAAAAAGCTTAAATGAAAAACTTTCAATGAACTTCAGTTTACTTAGTGGCTATGTACGGGGAGGAGGTGGGTTGGGGCGTATACAAAAAGAAATCTTTTCATCTCTTTATTACTTTCAATTTATATATAGAATAACTTTCCCTTGTATCCTTAGAGAAGCTATAAGACTAAACCAATTCAACCCGATTCGATTCGATTCGTCTCGTTTCGTTTGATTTATGATTGCTTTTATCAAAACAGTATTAGGAACCATATTTTTTTTTTAATAATTTTCACCTCAAATTAATTTACAACATTTTGCTTATCGAGTATTTTTACAACACAACATAACGTGAACATCTCTTACGATGGTGCGAGCTCTGTAACTCGCTCGGAATGACAATACGCTGACATCTTATGGAATAATGAATTAAATTCAAAGCCAACCTAATATCTAAACATCAGCAAGGTCAGATACTTGTTTGTAGTTTAGTTCAGTTAATTAAATTTTGTTAATCCCAAAATACTATCCACATATATACTTAATAATGTAATGTATTTTCAAATATTACCATAGCCTTGAGTGTAGTTTCATAAAAACACATGTTATATCTTTATGTATCGGAAAACTTTATATAACCACTTAATCAAAATTGTTCGTAACCTGTTATTACAGAGAGACGTTTCTGTAAATGTAAAGGAAAGCTTCTTTTGATTTAAGTGATGTGAAAATGTTGCTAGTTTTTAATAGAAAGACTCATCGTTTTTAGCTAAACAAATAGAAATTCTTTTAATTATATCATCTTTTATGTATATAAAAACACACACGCACATACACGTATTTAAATATATATATTTATATAATAATAATAATAATAATAATAATAATAATAATAATAATAATAATAACAATAATAACAATAATGAAAAAATAATACGTAAACAGATGTGAATTTACTTAAATATTGTGATTATTTTAATTAGAAAATTAGTTAGAATTATACATCATGCCTTAACGCATACATGTACTATAGATATACCCGTGCATATGCCTACACATTAGTTAGTCTTATTGAAATTTTGTTGATGGAAATAAAAAAAAAAACCTAACAATCTATTGAAAACAAATTAAGCATCAATGATATGTAAATGAAATTGATTTCATTTACAAACTGAATTATTGGTCATACTGTAGAGTTTTTATCATTTTAGATATTCAAAAGTTTGTTACCAACTTTCAAAATCGCATTTAAACTATTCATG
The DNA here is from genome assembly GCA_000688715.1 of Glossina pallidipes. Taxonomy (NCBI): domain Eukaryota; kingdom Metazoa; phylum Arthropoda; class Insecta; order Diptera; family Glossinidae; genus Glossina; species Glossina pallidipes. Next base: position 1,571,074 of record KK499771.1, on the reverse strand, counting down.
TTCCCGTTTATTCTTAGAACACATTCGAAGAATCATTCCGACTGAAGCAAGTAACAAAATTCTATACGGACAGACAAAGGGACATGCATAGATCATATTGACAATTTTCTGAACTTCTCCTTTTTGTATGTTGCAAATGCTCTGACAAACTAAACAAACTTTCATTTTTCGAAAATACGAAAAATGAAAAAACATCATTAAGGGTTTAAATTAAGATTGTTTTCTGAAATAAATTTCATTTGTCTTACGCAAAGAAAAGATGCATCGTAGCTGCGTTCGTCAGTTATCGTCCGTCAATCAGACAAGATCATCAAAGCCGTAATAACAAAGATAGCAAGCCGCGAGGCCGGAAAGCGTCCACACCCCTTGTGTCCAAAGTCTAGTCAAACTGGAATCAAACTACACAATGAGGGTAATCCAAAGCGCACATTCTTATCGAAAGATGTCGTTCGTACTTAAAACTAGTCGAACTAATTGCAACATAAGCTTTTAATTGCCTGTTTACCATACTTTCTATAGTTCGTGTTATTCGAACGATAACGAACTTACGAGCTGTTAATCAATGTATCTCTGATTAAAAAAATGTAGTTATCTTAAAAAGCAAAAAACTCATTATTTATCTCCTGTACCCCTGAAAATAAGACTCGCCCTTAATCAGAAATAATCCTATGTGCAAAATAGTGTAATAAAAGCGAGAAAAGCCGACTTTTTAACTCACATAAACAACTTTCAGTTGGATATCATTCTCGGATATTTAAGGAATCATGTCCTGAGGAAACCTATAAAAATAAACCAGTTCTTCTCTTTTCCACTACGAATATCATGATTTGCTTTTCATAGCTTCTCAAAATTTGAGTAAGCTGCGATATTTAATGCAGTGCAGATGAACTATTATTAAATTTTATCAAAATTTTTTACATCAAAACTACGTACGAGACACGTACGAACAAACGAAAATATCAATACAGTTTTAATTAAAATCAGAATGACTACGAGCATAAAAGCATGTTAGTTTCACTTATAAGGGGTCATAAAGTTTTACTTATTTTCAGATACTTTTGGGGCTAAACGATCGACACAATTTGCATCCAATATTGAAGCATATTTTGACAAATACTTGTGCTAAGCTTCATAGACAATGTTTTCTACGACACTGTTGGCTAGTTAACTGTGTATGATCCGTGTGTATGATCGCCTTGCCGAATTTCCCCATCAAAGTTTATCATTATGAGTGCGTATTTGCCAATATTAATGTGGCTTAGGAACCATTTTTGTCATTTTGTCATTACAATCTAATCTACACGTACTCTGCGTTTGACGAGTACGCGAGTATATCGCTAAGAGGGTCGACACAGATAACTGGTTAATTGCAGTTTGAAAGCATTCTGAACGTAGTTGTAAACGAACTACACATCTATTTCCAAACGTTGCTTGTAGCCCCCTTGTCTAGGAATATATAACAGGTTTTCTCCCTCCGTTTCGGCAGACACATCGGCAAACTAAGCTAAATCGATTCAATATCTCACGCTGTTTGACAGAGTACTAAATATCTGACGGGTATTTGTGGTCTTAAAGCACGACAGGAAAAATTAATACAACTCTCGATTCTTCCATGACGCATGCAAAAATTGTCGATTACCGAAATATTTGGATAGAAAATAAATATTAACGTTAAGTAGTTGTTATAGTTTTAGTCGAATTACATTTTTCTTGTTTTTTTTTTTTTTGTATTTCTAGCGAAAGCATTAGTTTTAATCGAAATAGAAAGATAGTTTTTTCATTCATACAACAATATACTCGTAATCCATAGAAATATATATATATATATATGTATATATGACTTCATTCCTTCGCAAACACACATTCGCACGCGAAGACATATGTATGCAGAATATAAATCAATAGAAAATTCATGTATAGCACTACATAACGGCTCGAAAATGAGCATAATAAATATTTGGAAAAGAATTGTTTAATTTAAAGTTAAATGCATTCATCAGACGTCTGAATACACAGAGAGAGAAATTTAAATGCGCCCACTAACCTCATATACCGATATTCAATTATAAAATTGCTATAAATGTTCGACTTTATCAATAGACATGTGCGTGCGTGTGTGTGTGTGTGTGTGTGTGTGTGTGTGTGTGTGTGTGTGTGTGTG
>KK499771.1:1360852-1568297 GCA_000688715.1 Glossina pallidipes | reverse complement strand
CTCTCTCTCTCTCTCTCTCTCTCTCTCTCTCTCTCTCTCTCTCTCTCTCTCTCTCTCTCTCTTTTCCACTCACTCACTCCTTCTATTTATCTCCTTTCTTTTTCTTTCTCGCTCTCACTCTCTCTCCATCTATCTTTTTTCTCTCTCGCTCTGCATCTCACCCTGTCTGTCTATCTATCGATCTCTTTTCCCCGTTTTACCTCTCTACCATTTTCAATTAGAAAAAAATTGCTTAGCTATTCGAAAACGTACGAACGACAGCATATTTAGGCTGGCTGCAAGCAATGCAAGGCATGCTAGACGATAAAAAACAATAGAGCAACAACATGAAACCAAGCAAATAAAATGTTGTGAAGTTTTAAACACACGCAATGGAATGTTAAAAATATTATTGTTAACTAAACTCATTTACCACAACAAGAAAAACAGCAAATGTAATTTTCCGTAAAATCTGTAAAGATCCTTAGCCATCAGACAGAGAAAGCACACAAACAAAATATGCAAGTTGCTTAAAAGTTGCACAATGTAAGCATGTTTAACATACATTAAAAGAATTTATTGACCAGTTCCCTGCTAAAGTCATTGTCTTCACCACTCTATCTCTGTCATTCTCATGCTCTCTAGCTCTCTTTCTCGCCTTCTCTTTATTTACTTTCCAATGCTTTGCTCTCCTTCTTTTTTGTTTATTCATTACAATAGAGTATAGGATGTGTCTTAAGGGTTTTATAAGAGCTTTTAAAGACTTCAAGATCTTCATAATTGCAAACTAATAGTTGGCTCGTGTATGAGTCTCTAGAACAATATATGCTCACCAACCCAGCAATCAACACCTAAGTATAAATTATGAAATCTTTTAAAAACAATTTCCTAATTTTATTTATAACTACTAATCATGGGAAGCAATTTTCGTATAGTAAAGCATCCAAATAATTTTGCAGAAAACTTTAACGGCGCCGCAAGTGTTTTCGAAATTATACAAACAAACGCACACAATCGCACATCAAAAAAACGCACGTATACAAAAACCTTGCAATTTCTTAATTCCGTTACCAGAGAAAAACATATACGAAGATTTATTGGCAGGTAAAAAAAGAAACCATACAATGAAAATAGAAACAAAACAAAAGAAAATCATAATTTCTGTCATTTCTTATCTTTTATTTCTGTTTTTCGTTTTTTTGTTATTTTTGTATGAGACAAGCGCATAATCGCTGGCGTCCGTGCGTAATCTGTAAATTTCTCATTTGCGCATCCTTTACATCGTACTCCGTTGATAATTATTAAGAACATCTTAACTAAGTTTGCGAAGAAGTTTTTACTTTTGTGGTCGTTCCTTTCATTTGTTACTCGTTATCAATGATTTATATTCCACCTGACACATTGTTGTAATTATTCCTCCCTTTTCGTTTGTTCGTCAATCAGTTTAGTGTACAATTGTGCTAAAATTGTAATGCATAGAAATCGATTTCCATAACTCAATAACATACGAGATCAGTTTCGCGAATAAGTTCAAATGCAAAGAATTTTGAAAGAAAAACTAAACCAAACAATGCACTGCTTGCACCACGGTATTCTTATTGCATTCAATCAGTGAAGCAAAATTATATACACATGTAGTTATGCCTTTTGTTTAGAGCCGAGTTTTCAATATCGACTTAAATCGTTTAAGTCCTATATCTATGTCGTTAAATCCACTGTAACAGCAACAGTAAACGAAAATATCGTCTAATTTTCGACAACTTTTTTGAAATAGAATGAAAGATAACAAAATAATGAAATTCGACGATGTTCTAATTATATATTTAAGCATTAAAATAAAGGAGCAAATTAATTTAAAAAAATATTAAAAAACGGCAACACCGAACTCATTCTCGCGAAAGGGCCGGCGCTCTACGGCCCATAAATTAATTGAGACAAAGTTGAATCTAAAGAAAAATGAAGAATCATTTAATCTGCATATCGATAGTAAGAGGAGTAGGTGGAGCTTTTCCGAAACTGTTGACTTTTATGCGATCGCCAAATATTTGAATAAAGAAAATCAATTTTCAGCCAAAAAGAAAAGGCCACCTCTTGTCAATAAATAAGACTTAAGCGAATTCTCGATGTTTTCTTTTGTATTTCTTTCATTACTCCGGTATGCCAACATCATACTAATGTCATGCCAACATGCAAATATTTTTCGTCATTCTATTTGATCGAGGTTTGCTAAAAGCTGCCGTTTTTTCAGTGCGTCAGTCGTGGAGACGACTTTCATGTCTTGCACTTTATATCTGACGAAATGCGATAAGAAGTTACAGGAAAATTTATATCATTGATAATATGCAAAACTTTTAACGCCTTAGTAGAAGCACTGATCTCTTTCAAATCGCTCTCACCTTATATGCATACAATAGTCGTGTCAGGGAAGTGCGCAAGTATATTTCTGGTGTAGAAATGTGTTTTTAAATAACCAAAAACACTTTCTAGGAACATCTATAGAAGTCGACGTATACATTCCCAACGAGGATTCCTTTAAGCCAAGTACTCAAGGGAACAACTTTTTTTCAAATAATGAATTTTTCTCCTAACCCCTATTGTTCCCACTCCCCATACGTGTGAGCACGATGGTGGTTAGGGAAGGTCATCTTCTTCTTTTGTTTTTGCAAACTATTCCGAACAACTGTTAAGTTTTTAAAGTTTTGGTCATTTAAGCAGTGAAAGATTTCATTGCAGCTTTCTTCTTCTTTTGTTTGAATGCAGCTTAGTTCCTTTTAATGAACGGCAATTCGTCTTTTATATATGTAAACTTTAGATATGATCAAAGGACCACTGAAGTCGTGGTGAATGGTTTTTTAGCTTTCCTATCTATAGTTCTTGCTTCGCTACGGTGATTTCTTTGTCAAGTCTTTGAAAAATGGAAAGAACTTCGATACGCCTACAGATTTGAAACGTAATGCTATAGTTGTTCATCACTAACTTTTGTTTTTATTTTAATTCAGGAGCCGCTAACACTAATGACAAAAAGTATTAAGTAATCAATCCTGCAAACTCAACCTTCGTTTTTTCTGCTCTAACCAGCCAGCTATTTGTTATTTTTTCATTAATTCCATAACTCGTGTCAACTTCAAATAACTGCTGCTCATCCGCCTTTCTATGCTAGTGTTTAGAATGTTGGCCGCAAGCACATGCTTTAATATATATACACACACGCGCGTAATTATACACACCCATATACACACAACCACATATATACACATGCGCACAACACTCTCACAACACTACATACGTAGCTTTCAATTAGTGAAAGTTTTGAGATTAACAATAACTTAACTTATATGTAGTAAAATATGTAGATGTCTGTCTCTAAATGTGTCACTTTTTGTCATTTAATTCAATTTATTATATTTATACGTGCCATACATATATATATATATATATATATATATATATATATATATATATATATATATATATATATATATATATATATATATTTATATCTACATCTATATTTAACATATATACATATGTGTGTACATGCATATATATAAATGAAATGCAATTTAATATGTGTTTTATCCTGTTTTCTTTTTCTTCTTTCGCCCCTTTTTCCATTTTGTTATTTATTTATTTATATTTGTTTTCCGTATGTTTTGTATATTTCTTCTTTTTTTCTGTTTTGTTTCTCTTTTGCATCTCTATTAATCTATTTTAGTGGATTTGACTAATGGTCAGCTGACACCCAATAATAACACACCGTTGCTCACTCAGGCATTATCGGGTAAATATCAATTCGTTTCATCTCATTTAGTCGGTTGTTCATTAATTTTCGTTGATTAAATGCATAGAAAAATGAAAACAAGTGTTTTATTTGTCAGTTTAAGAGATTCTTATATGAATAAAATAATAAATGCACAAATTATTTTCTGAAAAAAGAAAGACAACAATATAAGAAATAAAATAACAACAGTTACTTAAATTTGCTTTAATTCTTCTTTTGTAACGCGCAAAAGTGATGAACAATTATCAGGCCGCCGCTGCAGCTGCTCATAGTTTTGCGCCATCGGCTTCACCCCATACCACAACCACAAGGCAAGCGTTTCCCTCTACTAATTCCCCGGGGCCTGCTATTGATATGTACAGCTCTACGGCAGCCGATAATGTCGGTTACGTGCAGGCGACTAGTCCTCAGCCTTCCGGGTTCCCAATCGCCGTGAGTCGGGCTCCCCTCAACTATAGTCCGGTAAGTTACATAAAATTTTATATTTAGCACATATATACGAGTAGACATATATACAATAACAAATATAAAACGATCGATTTGTTCGTCTCATCCTTTCGTGTCAAGATTCAAACTATTACTTCTGACAATCACAAGAATTACGAAATTTTTTTTCTTAGATAGTCACTGGTATAGATTTATAATTAGTTAGTTTTCATATTATTCGTAGAGTCAGTCAGTCATCTCTATACCTTGAACGATTTAATAAACGGTTGATTATCAAAATAAGAATGTATAAGTAAAAATCGTTGAATATTTTACATCTATGTGTGTGTGTGTGTGTGTGTGTGTGTGTGTGTGTGTGTGTGTGTGTGTGTGTTTTATTTCTTCTACTTCTTATTCTTATTCTTATTTCATTTGCTCACAGATCTATTCGTTGAACTTTGCGATGGCTAATATATAAGACTGAAATCCTAAGCAGTTGCACAAGGTAGGGGATCTTTCTACACTTTTTTTATAATAATTTCCTTATATTCTGTACTTAGATTAGATAAAAGAAGCGAAAAACAAAAACAAAAAACAAAAAATGCAAACATCATAGTTATATAGCATTGAAAGAGTTTAAAGTAAATTCGAGTCTGAATACGACGTCAATTCGACTTTCATTGATTTTTCCCTTATTCGCAAAGTCGGCCTCTGGAGGTTGCTTTCGAAAGCAAATCCAAACGAACATTATTTATTATTTTGCGACTTCAAGAAATTAAAACAAGGCTTTAGAAGTTTTCCTTTTTCCAATAGAAGGAAGAAAGTCCTGAGCACAACCTACTAAATAATATATCCATACATCGCTGGCCACTGATTGCATTCGATTTACATTCATATTCACGCGAGCTAGTCGCAAGCATTCGTTTCGTTTTTTTGTAGGTTTAGTAACTTAAGAACCTCATTTTATAGCGAAATCAGTGTTGAAGGGTACTATTGTGACAAGAAAACTTATTGTTTTCCCCCAATTATTAGCTATCGGTCATTATGCCAGAAAACGGCTGTTCAATCCAGCATAATATCTTTCATAAAGACATAAGCCTTTGTTACGATTCCACTTTTCCTCTTTGTTTCAATTTACGTAGATCTAAGGCATTGTAATGTATGTTCATTTGTTGTTTGAAGAATATCCGTCTTCGAATACAAATTTCCGCTCGACAGTCGAAACTTGGATACGCCAAAATACGCGTGAGAAATAAAGACTTGGTCAAAACGATGATAAGCGAAGAGTGAATCGTCTCCAAAAAACGTTGCTTGTTTCTTCGGCTCTGCAACTTATTATAATTGTTTTGGGGTATAGCCGTCTAGTTATCTGAGTCGATTATCCTGAAAAAGAAAAAAACTATTACATAAGCGCATTATGCATCATTACTTGGCAAGTTAAAAGCAGAAATTTACAAACAAGAATTTTTTTTCATTGCGATAGTGCACCGGCTCACAAATCAGCGATTGCTATGGCGAACATTTCCAATGTACGATTGGAACTGTTTAACCACTCCCATTACTCACCAAATCTGGTTTTAAAAGTCTTTTTACTTTATTTCAAGAGTTACGTTCGGAGGGCAGTCATTTTCATGGATAATTTTCGTTAAAAAATATTTTGCAGACAGGACTCTAAAGCACTGTTTAGACATATTAAAGGTGACGGAAAAACGTTAGGAGAAGTGAGGAGAAGACTTGCAGGAAAAGTATATACGTACAGAATACTAATAATAAATTTAATAAAATTCTTCGTTAGTTCCGAAGCTTTTTAGACAACGTGCATGCGTGCATATAAAAATTCCTACTCAGAATAAATGTTCAAAGCGATTTAGCCATCTGTCCACCTGTTCTTTCGTTAACAAAAGAAACAAAATTGATTTAAAAAGATAAAGTTTTACGCACATCATCGTACCGTGAACAGGCTGATAGATTTAGATTAGGCCAAAGGAAGGACATGGAATGCTTCCATTCAAATAGCGAAGGTTTCGATTTGCAATTTGATAAAAACATTTATATCAACTTAAGCGCCCTGAGGCCACGCGAGACGCCCACTTCATTAAACAAAACAACAAATTTTCTCAGTTTCATTTTTTGCATGTGATTGGTGCCTTTAGTGCCTCCTTAGCACTTCCCTAAAAACTTTTAGATCTAAAAGCCATTATTTTATTGAGCATTACTTATGTAGAGATATGACACTTGTAAAGAAACAAAAAACGGACAAACAAACTACAATCAAGCTCTTATTACCGTTTAGAAGTGAACATAAAATTCAGGAGAAGAGGCAGTTAGACGACCTCTCCATCTCAAGTTATTATAATTATAGTCCCGCTATGGCCTCTAACTAATATTTCATTATGACGTTATGATATCAATGTTTGTTCGCTTTTTTTCGGTTTCCCTTTAAGAGATTTCCAATATTTCGTTCTCAACTTTGCCAAAGTGATTTGACGTTCGCTTCCCATTTCGAAATATTTGAAGATTTTTATGCAAAAGACTTATCTCATACCTTAGAGATTTCGATTTAATTGCTTATGCCTTCACTCTGAATGAACCGAAGCAATGATATAAAATATATTTTAGTATGTGTTCCGCATCCCCTACCGGCTTGAAAATGGGATAGACAAAAACAAAAACTAGCCAACTGACCGTAAATTATTAAAAAATTAATCCAATCCGCACAGACACAGGCCTTCTTTTAAACCCCCTAAGTTTTTATTTATCTAATTTGTATATGAAATCACAGTCCCTTAGGTATTGCTGGGCAATTCTAAGCTATTTCTTTTTCAAAGTGACTTCTGCTTGACCTTTTTGTATGTGTGCCTTTGTGTATGGAAGCCTTTGATAAGTAAAGCAATGATTTTTGTGTTAGTTTCGTGTAGCCGTTTTCAACTCGCTACCAAAGAGATAATTATTTTTTACCAAAAATTTTGTGTTTGCAAAACTTAAAAACACTCTCTACCCATTCACCTAACACTGTCATGTAAAAGAAATAAAAAAACAATTTCGATATGGTGTACGAATATGTAAAAGTCTTTCTTCGCTTTGAGAAGCAATCAAGCAAATGTCTGGTACTACTTGAGCGTAGCAGTTTAGCACCAGATAACCGTGTCAAGTAACAATCTCAGTTTTCTCTTTTTTTTACGATTTTATTATCACATTACACCAAAACAACGTAAAGCATCAAATTTTAACAAGCTGACGAAAATAATAGCAAATTTTTGCATACCTGTCATCCAAATTCTTCTCACACTAAATCAGAATCAGCGATACATAAACGTTCCTAATAAATTTTACACATCGCATCCTTCTTAAGCGCAAATGTAACAAATTTGTATTCACTTTTTGCAAAAATATTTAATATCCAAAGCCTGTATTAATGAAAACATTGCAATGAAAAGATTAAATCGATGCGATATGAAATGGACCTAATCCGTCTAAAAAGTTTCTGGGGCATACGTAACAAGTGTGACCATCTTGGAGAGAGGTATATATTCAATAAACGTCTTATTCGGCGTAATTTATTTCGTCCACTTTCCCCAATCACGCATGATATTCAAGCTTGCATGCATGTCTTCGTAGAGTGAGTTATTCTTGAATTGGTTCTGAAATACTATGATGAGGCCTTCCATCTGAATTGTTTAAGAGAAACCGCAGGCTTAAACACATTGAATGCTTGATTACTGACAAAAGGTGACCACGCCTTTCAACTGAGTCTTGAGAATAATAATTTCCCTATGTTATACAGAGCAAATAACTTTTTCATCAGTGATTTATGATCAGGCTATTGACGCGCCTGTTCGCTATTAATTTTTATTCACTTACACGCGTCGTCGTATTTAAAATTCGACTAAAAGCGTCTCATTTATTTGAAGCGATTTTCAGAACTTCTCAGTTGCGAAGTGTTCTTCAATTCCTAAAGTCGCTTACCGAGGATCGCCTAATATTGCAACCGAAATATCTCCTATTACATGTAAAATGTTTGCTAAGCCCATAACTACAATAAAAAGGTCACATTGCGAAATACTAACGTCAGCTAAGTGGGAGAAATTTTAATAAAGGTTTTGATGAGGAAATGCTTGGCTAAATGTAGTTAACGGTAACAAGAGAACAGCAAGACATTTATTTAGATTAAAAAACTTTGCACTTAATTTATGCGAATTTGTGGTTTTTGTTTACAATCAGAGCGAAAAAAATATAGAAAAAGGCTCTAATAATTCAATTAAATATTAATTACACGTAATGCATAAAATGTAAATTTCCTTTTTTTTCTGTTCTTTTTTTTTGCAAAAACAATTTATATATATAATATTATTATTAATAATTTTTTAATAGATTTAATAAAAATCTCTTTATCTGAATAAACCGTTTTTTCTCTTTTTTTGTTCCCTTTTTTTTTTTACTTCTGATATACTTTCAGGGACCACTAATTCCTGCGGCATTTACAAATGGTTACCATTAAGAGGAGGCGCCGACCGCAACAAATGAAATCCGTTAAGCAGCGGTGAAAATAGCAAAAGAAAAAAAACAAAATAAAAAAAAATATGAAAATGTTGCAAAAAAGTAAATAAATAAATAAAATAAAAAAAAATACAAACCGAACACACCAAAAATACATATTTACATTAACTCTATAAATAATTGTATATGTAAAACAGAAAAGTATATATACATGCATTATATATATATATATATATTATATATACATATATATATATGTATATGCATGTATGTATGTATATGTGTATAATATATTTATATCTATATACTATTAAACATATGTTATACAGTAAAAACAGCAGCAGCAACAACAACAACAACAACAACAACAACAAAATAAGAATTGAAAATAATACACACTCATATACACATATTCACACAAACTTGAAACCACAACCAACAGCAAATATACCTTTATAAGGAGGATATTTACTACGTTTAAAACATATATAGATAAAGAGAGGAGTCAATAATCAAACAGACAGACAGGCAGACACAAACACTCATACGCATATTTTACTATTCACGTCAAGCAACAAATGCAGTAAGAACAGTAACGGCAATGTCAGCGGCATTTCCATCATAAACCAACCACTACAACTCTATTACAAGGTATACAATTTAAATGCAACGTGGAAATCGAACAAAAAAACAAAATACAGAAATTAAAAATATGTATAGCAAATAACAACAAAATGAACAATTTATATATTAATTGCATGATTTTACATGAGACGTTTGTAAAAAATTTAAAAAAAGGAAAAAAGTAAAAATAAATTTCAAAAAAAAAAAAAAAAAAAAAACAAAGAAGAAAAAAAGTTGGTAAAGTGATTTTGTATTGTAAAAAAAAAAGAAAAACATAAAACTATAAAAAACATGAAAAACATAGCAATTTTTTCCCGACAAGAAACAGCAGATGAGCAACAACCAATCAGTTATTATTCAAAGAAACTTTCGTTGGTTTTATTTCCCCACTCTATCCCTCTCCCCGCTCTCTCGTCCGGTCCCGCGCTGTTCTCTTTAACTCCTCTCTATCATTCTCTTCCTCTGAAAGTAAATGATAGCAAATTAAAAAAATGAAAAAAACATACCTAAGAAACTGAAAAACAAATGTATGACTAAAAAAATAAAACGCAAAGTTCTAAGCATTCGCAATATTTGTATAAAAGGCATAGCGAAAGAAAAATATCTTTTTTTTTCTTTTTTTACTTTTAAAGTAACGTAAAATTAACATATAACTGGTAAAGGGTACTTTCTCTTTACTAGCGGAACGTTTTCCTTCGTATAAAATTGTTTACAAAACAATTTTCGAGTCGTTGTTTTCATTGATAAAGGCTTTGGTCGGATACGAAAGGAAATCATTAGGCCGGTTGATGGGAAAGTTTGAAGAGCGTTGTTCGCCTTGCTTAAGCAATGCCGAATCTAGATAACATATTTTTAACCTAGATTTTCATTACTGCAAACTTTATCTAAAGCAATACATGGTTTTATTGTCGATTAAACTGCAAAAGCAAGCAAAAAAAAAGAAAAGCGCAAACAGCAAAAAACACATAAAACACAAAAAAGACAAAGGAGTGCAGTTACGCGTATTTATAAATTTTGTTTTTTCGTATTTGTTTATGCAATTATTGCAAACATTTTTCTACACTAGCGTGATTTCAAGTACGATCTACTGCTGAAAGAAAAAAGCTCGCTTGCGGTGCTTTTGGTTGCTTCGATTTGCAAACCCGCTTTCGAAAAAGTCAACATTTTTATATGTAACTAAGCGTAAGTAAACAGTACTTTCCAGTTAACGGAATTTCATCTTAACTGCCTTAAAACGTTTTGCCATTTAAGAACGAAACCTTATTTCTACATAATTCACAATAACACGCTATCGTAAGTCAGTAAGTAGAGTTCGCTGTTTATGCGCGGACGAGCATTGGCATTGCCATTGCCAAGTAGGTTTACCTGATAACAGTAAGCTGGCTAGCCTTGCTTCCATTGCAACGTTGTTACTAAAGATTTCTTTGCTATTTTAAAAAAGTGATTTTTTGATAGAAATGATAATTAAATATATATAAATATATAAATAATTTTTAAATTAAGTCAGTAAAAGTAAATGAAAAGCGCAGCTGAGAGAACAAAGCATTATTTATATTTTTAATAGGTTGAATATCTTTCCGGCATTTACAATGTTTCGAACAAGTGCTCAGCTAAACGAAAATGACAGTGCAATAAAGGAAAGCTGAAAAAAACAAAAAAAAAATCTGTTCAAACTTTTGAAAACTTTTTTGAAATTTTTCTTTTCCTCCCTCATCACGAAAACATGTGTCTATATTGCAGTATAATTGGTAGTTTACCTGTAACGTCTAGGAATACTATTTAGAAACGATAACACAATAAAAGGCATTGGCTTCAATAAGATTATATTTTCGCTGAGCAATCCCGATTCAATTATGTCCGCCTGTCTGGTTCGTCTTTCGTTCTCAGAATTTTGAAATTTGTACAAAGATCGAGATTTTTTCTCTTAGTCGCCAGATTAGAGGTGACGCTACCCGAACCCAACAACTTTGCAAAAATCTCGATTTTATATCGAGAAATTATTTGACTGTATTGCGTTATAAGAAAAAGAAGAGATAAGAGGAGATGTGCAACATTTAGGAAAAAGGCAATGATTTGATAGCCGATCTCCAATCTTCAATTTCGAATCTCCACATCCGACTAAAGACCTTTTCACTTGCTTTCCATTTCGTTTCGTTTACTGTTCGATGTGTGTGCTTAACACAGTTGCAGCTCGTAGCAACACTGAGATCATTAATGATCAACGAATTGTTGTTAACTAAATGAAATTTTTGTTAAACAAAAATTCAATTCAATGAATTATTAAATATTAATATTGAAGTGATTGACAATTTTATTAATTAATTTATTTATTTTTATTTATTTTTTTTTTTTTGTCTTTTTATAGCAAATAGTTAGGGAAATATGTTACTATTTATGTATATACATATGTATATATATATGCGTATATACATATATGTATATAAATATATATGTATATATATATATTTGCATACACAAACATGCAGACACACCTACACAAGCTTATAAAGAAAAAGAAAAACACAAAAGAAAATATTTAAATTTTTAAAGATTAAAAACGAAAAAAAAAGATGCATAGGTTATGAAAATATTTGATCGCCCTTTAAATGGATGATGTGCATTATTTTTGTGATGAAAAGCTCTTGAATGAAATATTTTTCAAGTGAATTTAATTTTAATTCACAGGCCAACTTATGTGCAATTGTTAGTTAAAGTTTAAATTTGTTTAATTAAATATTTTTACCCATTGTTCAAGAATATTTATTAGAAATTTTCATTTAAATAAATAATTCATACGACAAACAAATGTTTCATTAAATTTCTCATAATGAAATTCAAATTTTGCATACAAAAGATTTGCGTCCGTTTACCTTCTTAACGATTCAATTGACTATTGTACATGTAGGTAAAGAAATCATTGAAAATTTACGGCATTAGCGTAACATAAATATTTACCAAAATGCTCTCGCTCTCTCTCTCTCTTTTTTTTTTTTTTAAGACAATATATTTTCAATAATTTCTTTTTGAATTAACTTTTCTTTTCAAATACTGAATAGTCAATAATAAGAGATACCCTACCCACGTGACGACTTTGAAAGCAAAATTTCTCAACGCATTACGTATTTTAAGTGGCTTTTCAACTCTACGGCGATCACAAAATATGACGAGGCTTTGCGACCTGAAAAATGCAATGAAGTCCCTAATTCTAACAGACAATTTTCATAATCCAATAATTCTCATTTGTACGTGACACGTCGCGCTGGCGTAGGTAGACCCTAAAGGAAGATGAAGAAAGACTATTGCTTTCAAGTCCTACCCCATGCCCTATGCCCAATTTTGTTTTCGCTTTCTATAAAAGTTCAATTACCATCTCAGTAACTGTAATGAGATGTTACGTTTTCATTTGTTGCAGCACTTTTCGCCAATGAAGCATGCCATACATACTGCCTCTGTAGCGTGCTGCTCGGACATACAACTTATGCACCGTAACAAAAAATGAAGATGCATTGTGTTTAATTATTCAAAGAGTGTTCATTTTTAAAAACAACATATGGGTAGACGATACTTATTATCCTCCGATATGCGGGATACAAATCTTTTCCATGTTTAATATCTAATGATAAAATGCTTGCATCATTGGAGTTTAAGGAATTCCAAAATTCTAGCTTTAAGTTGAGGTTAGCCGTCCTTCTGTCACGATTACTCGCAAAGGATCAAAATTTAACGAAATTCTAAGAAAAAATTACAAATTTGTTCACCCGAAAGGATCGCTAAGAAAATGAAAGAAAAAACTTAAAAACTTGAAAACATTGTTTTAATATGTAGCTAAGAAGACATACTTGCGAGTGAAAAACGATTCAAATTGAGGTATACATGCGTTTATTTTCCCAAAGAAAAAAGGCTCTGCCTGATGTAGTGATTAATCGGGATTCATTTTTCGTTCGAAAATATTCATCATAAATACTTTCTATATTCTCGGACATGCCATGGTGCATACACATATATATATATATATATATAAGAATTTTGGTAAGTTATAAGTTACGTTTTCTTTTCTGGCAGATGTGCCAGAAATATAAACTCCCCTTCCGCCCTTCTAAATACGTTTAACTACAGAAACTATTATTCGTATGCTCCTCTTGTGGCATTGATGATGATTATGATAAGCCGTATCCTTTTATATACATTATTTACATACATGTACATATGTATTTGTATTCAGATATTTCAATTGAATGACAAACGGAGTGTTTATGCTTAATTTGAATCCTTTAAATATAGATAAATTATTTATTATTATGTTGAATATCTTCATCTTTTTCTTTTTGATATATTTTGCGAAAATTTTAAAGAAATTTTATTACATTTGGAAAACCGAAATATTCTTGAAAGAAAAAGTAAAACTTCTTAACACCAACAACAACAACAATAACAAAAAAAAAATTTCTAGTCTTTCTTGAGAAAGATCTCTCGCTGAGATCCCTCAAAATAAATTAAAAACGAAAACACATACGAAAAAAACCATGATTCCTGAAATATTGCCAAATTTTATTTTCTCCTTAAAAATGAAAAAATAAAACGACAAAAAAGAAACAAAAATTTAAATAAATAAACAAAAAAGTACTAAGCCCACACTGATCAGATTTATTTGATAAACTTATAATATTTTTAACATATATGCGTACATACATGCAAAAGTAAAAGTTCTCAACATATATATTTGTCTGCTTTAATAATAGTTTTTTTATTAATAGTTTGCAAAACATAAATTTTTCACATACACAAACACATACACACGCACACACATACACAAAGGATAAAAGCAAATGAAGAAAAGAAAAATGCAAACAAGAACCGCAAACCAAAATATCCACAAAAAGCTAACGACTATGATAGGAAAAATATACAAACAAATCAACTAAATACACAGACAGACAGATCAACATATATATATATATATATATATGCATATATACACATACATACATCCATCCATCCATCCATCTATCCATCCATATATACATACCTACATACATACATACACACATACATAGATACAAACGTACGCTCATATATGCACACGCAGACAGATATATATATATATATTTGCGCAGGCATACAATCACACACACACAAACGCATACATATGCAGAAGAGCATAAACATGCAAAAACGTGCGTACATAACCGAAAAGAAAGAAAAAAGAAACACCTGCATATACAGGGTGATCCTGAAGTGTTGAGGCATTAGATCACTAAGCAACTGATGAGAAGATACAAAACAAAGCATTTGTCCACGATCTTGTATTTGATAAATTTATACAGAAAATTCACTAAATTATTATTAAATATTATTAACTATTGTTAGCAATCGTTTGTTTGTTTCTTCCTGAATTCCTAGGCTTCTCCTGCTTATGCAATATCTTTTGTCTTATTTATTAATAGTTGTCTTAGGCAAGTCATTAAATGATGGCGACTTAACATCAACTGAAGTTCACTTATATCACTCGAATAAAAGTACGAACATGAAACAATGTGAAATGAATAAAATGCTTCTATGTGATATATATAAATGGGAATGCGGGTTTTTTCTCAACATTCATTCAATAAAATGTCGAACGGTTTAACTTTCTACACGCAAAAAGAAAGAGCACTGAACATTATATGTATTGACTTTTTAACTTTTAGGTAAAGTGCTCAGGAAGCGTTGATGCAATGATCACTTCTAAGATACGTTGTTCAAACCCAATATCTCAAACACTAACTTCATCATTGCTTTTAAGTTATTTGTCCGGCGCTATTTTTTGTTATCCAGATTGGCTATCTAACTTTCGTGTTATTATGAAAATATGTATAAATTTACATGACAAACTGTAGATATCGCGTACATATGCACAGCGCACTAATTCATTGATCAGCTGTTTGGGAAACTATATATGAGAAAAGGTTATAAATATTAGTTAACTTTTAAACAAAAAAATATCTGTCAAACTAAATTGTTTATTACAACACAGCTCTGCAAAATTCCAAAAAAGTACGTCAGAAAAGCGCTAGAGTGGAATAAAATATGATATCATTTTCTCACCTGTTGAGTATTTCCCCCTTTTTTGTTTTAGCTTCAATTTACTTGTTGCGTATTTTCTTCTCCGTTTAGCCAGCTTGACTCACGCTACTTAAGTAACATAAGGCCATACGAAATAATTACTCGGTGTATTTTTTTTAACAAATAGCACACCAGAGGGTTTGTTTTTTTTTTTTACTATTAAGGATAACAGCAACGTAAAATAGTTTACATTTATTGTTATAGAGCGAACCAAATTTTTAATTTCATTTACGAGGTGTGTTCAAAAAAAATAATATGACTTTTTTTTTTATTCATTTCGTTTACGAATGTGTGTAGCTCATGATATGTGAAAAGTGACTTTTCTGTTTTTTGAACACACCTCGTACATTATTCAGAGTTAAACTCCACACAAATATATTTGCTCTTATTGAAGGCAACCTGCTTTATTTTTTCCCCAAAGAGATTATATATGTAAATTTTGTTTTAAATAAAAAAAGGCAAGAGCAGTTTTTGTTCGTTTTCGCACTCACCTGTGTTAGGTAAAATCTTTGCAAAAAAAAAGAACACAAAAGTAGAAATGTTCAAAACTGAATATATTAATGAATGGATGGATAGATGGATGGATGGATGGATGGATGGATGGCCCAATGGACGGATTCCCTAAATATTTCAAGTATCGCATAGAAATTCTTTACTCGTTAAAATGCTTTAACAAGTTTGCCAGCAGCCTGTACATATAAACAAAATTAATGAATGCATTATAGGACTAATTGAGAAAGACTTACACAATTAAAAACAACAAAACAAACCAAATAATCAAATAAATGACATGAAAAGGCAAACGCAGGAAATTATATATAATTAAATACAAATGAATAAATAAATATATATCATCACACCAAATATACATATATATATATATAATATATATATATATATATATATATATATATATATATATATATATATATATATATATATGTGTGTGTGTGTATGTGCGTGTGTATGTGTGTGTGTATGTATGTATGTTCGTGTGTATGTACGTATGTATGCAATTTATATAATTATTTAAAATAAAATCCAAAAATTATTCAAAAAACAACAAGAGGACTAAAAAAAAAATTAATTTAAAGTTTATTTAAAACAGAAACCAAAAGCATTCTTCTTACACTTCTAACTTAAAAAGGATGAAACTGGAATATTTCACCGAGAAATTACAATAAAATAAAAACCTTATATAAAAATTGAAAAAACAAAAAAAAACAAAGAAAAATATAACAAAAATATAGCTTTTTAGATAGTCAAAAAAAAGAAAAATACAAAAATGGAAAAATGAAAAATAAAAGAAAAGAAAAGGAAACAAAGAGAAAAAAGGACAACAATTAGCAAAGATAACCAGCCAACATTCGTGGCATTGTTCTCAATATGATGGATTAGTGTTCAGCTAAAACACTTCAAAATGTATTTTGAAAAAAAAAGCAAAAAAAAAACATCTAAAATATATATATATATAAAAAAATTTAATTTTTCAAAAAATGACCTAAAAAGCAAAAAAAAATATTCTATGTTTTAGTTTGGCTTCATTGACTGTGTTTTCTGGTTTTCATTTTCAAATCAGTCAAACAAAAGCTGAAGGATATATATTTAAAAAAAAAAATATTTTATTAACGAAAAAATAAAGTAAAACATGTTATTATTATTATTATTATTACTATTATTATTATAATTATTATAACTCTTATTATTAATTATCATTGTAATTAATTAAGTTAAGATTAATGTACAAAAAAAAAATTTTAAAAATATATCTGAGTAAAAACATATAAATATTTATAAATAAATAATATAATTTTTATTTTTAAGAGAAAACTGTTCAATAAGCAATAACTCAAAAAATGACAAGAAAAACAACATCAATAATAATAATATTGAAATACTTAATATGATTTATAAAATATATAATTACGGTTGACTTGACAAACAAAAAGCCAAAAAAAAATCAACAACAATTAACAAATATATATACATTATAAAAATCGACTATATATATATATATATATATATACACACAACAATCATATTAAAATTATTTAAGTGAGGAAAAAGAAATCATGAGAAATTTCAAATCGCTTAACAAAAAAGAAAAAGAAACATTTTCGAAGAAGAACAAACGCAGTTTTTACTATTACTTCTTATGCGGCCCCACGGTGACTGAAAAAAACGATTTAAAGAATTTTTGATTTCATTTTTATAGAATATTATACACACAAGTACGTACGTAAGTATATCCGCAATACGAGACGAAGCAATTGCAATTTTTATCGCGACTTGAAAAGTTTCTCAGTCTTATTCCCTTAGATGATTTGACATTTTCACCCGGTAATAGCAGTGATTTTTCGTAAAAATTTCCAAATTGAAAGCGCTAGACAATTAATTCATAAAACAAATTTCTCAACTCAAAAATGTTCAAAAGCAATAATAACGAACTCAAAATAAACGCATATTAAATATATATAAAGCGATCTCATCGCTTAAATAAAACGTGACTATGAATACGAACTATATACATATAGATATAAAGAACTCTCGCGCGCGAAAACCGCAAGTAAAATACATTAAGGATTAAATTGTGCAATTATTCGTTTGTTGTCAAGCATATCCAATTCTAATCCTTAGCCATTAAATGCGTGTTACAAGCAAGTGTTGCTTCGTCCCTCTCAGTTTTGCGCAATCTTAGGAAGCTATCTAAGAAGTGAATGAATTTTATAATTAAAAAGTAAAAACTCTCTCTGCCTCTAGTGGGCAATGGCCCAAATAATAAATACCCCACACCGCCTGACTTTTCAAAAACAGGTGTTTTATGAAAAGTGATCGCTTCATTTTCATTAACGTTCGTCATTGAGTCCCAAAGCACGCTATTGTAGCAAGTTTCATCAAAGTAACTCAAAGAAATAATATTCGACCCTTAAGTTGAACACAAGAAAATAAGACAGGCGGACAGACAACCTCAGTATAATAAAAGATAAAAGATGAGTCTACCTCCAAGTCCTTCTGGGTACTATACATACATCCGCACTTAATCTTAATGTACCCTTGTGCCACAAAAGTGACGTAAAGTATAAAAATTGTGCGATACAGAGGCTATCAAAACTCTTATTGTATTAGAACGAAGTTAGCTTTTTTCCAAACTATTTTATGTTACAAGTCTATTAGCAAGCGTCAAGTCGAGTTTTTGCTAAGCCATGACCACTAAATACACATATCCTTAAAATATTTTTTACTTAGCCAAGCGCTTGAAGCCGAAAATAATAATGCAGGGAAAAGGAAGAAGAAGAAGCATCATTGCATCAATACACGCCCTTTTGCTTCTTATACGAGAGTTTATAGATATGTTTTTATTCTCTTTTTTAGTGCAGCCGTCAAATAGGTTTTCGGTTATTTAACGGCACAATATTACGCCAGTTTATGGAAGACTTTTTTTTAATTTATTTTCATTACATTTAAATGATTTTAAAACTATAATCATCCCACGAAATATAAATAAATGAATAATCAATAGTCTATCGCAAAACTGTATCTATTCTCTTAAATCTATATCGCAATCATAAGAAGGAATTTGTTGAAAAGAAAAATTGCAATTATTCTTACACATACACATGCGGTGTACATTAGTGTACTCATCTTTAAACTTAATTAGCGAAAGAACTGACTGTACAGGCCACTCAATGAAGAGTTAAATGACGAAATTGAAAAATGTCTGCAAAAATATGAGCAAAACACTTAAAAAAAACATTTTGAAGGAACCCATCCATCATCACCATCACCTGCTCTTTATTTTATTTTATTTATTTATTTCTTTATTTATTTTTTTTTTTTAATTTGTTTCTTTTCCTTCATGCAAAATTAATTAACTGAAATCATCCAAAGAGGAAATATTCAACGCGTCCTTTTTTTTAGTATGAAAATAAATAAAAGAAGAAATTAAAAAGCAAAAAAAAAAAAACAGGATCAATTTTAGTCAATTAACATCAAAAATATAAATATAAATATATTAAAAAAAAAAAATCAATAAAGACGAAAAGCTTGATGCGATGATACTTTAAAGAGATTAAAAAAAAAAAGAAGAAAAAAATTACACAAAACCAAAATTTTATTACTTAACAACAACAACAACAAATGAATAAATGACATAAAAAAAGCTTTAACTTGTTAAGCAAACCCTCAGTTATCATCCCTTTTTGAACGATGATAAAGGTGATACTGCAAACCTTCCAAAAAAAAAACCAACAAACAAAACAAATTAATTAAATCAGTATAAGATATATATTTAAACAAAGAAATCACAACAAGAACAACTATAACTATGAAAAAACAAAAACACAAACGTATTTGCATTTCTATTAAATTGATTTACTATGAAAGTTTTCTTTGAGTCATTTTCCAAATTTCCGCTTTAATTCTACCCTACGCCCTAAGCGTGGTACAGATCTTAGGTCTTTTAGCTATCAAAGGAAATTGTTTTGTATTTCTTTACTATTGTATCGTGCACTTGAGAACCATGTCTCTGAACTGATCCAACTATATATGTCAGTAGCTTACTCTGATTTTTAAATGATTCATAAAGAAAGTATAATGACAGCTCACTTGAATCCACTTTACGATCACCGAGCATTGAGAGGATCGATTGCCGACACTTAATTAGAAACTTGGTTACCTAACTGCAACCGTTGTTGTCTATCAATTGATTGAACAAATTTTTAAAGCAACTCAACACCAAGGCTAACTATCTATTACCGACGAAATAAACGGAAGTAATTATGGACCCGATCGAGATGCACATGCTTAATACACAAAATTAAGTACATATATCCCTATTGACCTATTGACTTATATTCATTCGTGTATTCGTAGCAATTTTTGTATTTGGAATTTAGCGTAAGAGAATGAGATTTCACACATATCGCCAGGGATGTAGGGTATGATCGAATGATCAAACGTTAACGAATCGAACATTTTCATGAATATTTTGTAATAACATTTTTCGAAACATATTCCCCCCTGATTTTCTTTCAAAGAATTATCGTTTCTTCAGACAACATATCATTTGTGTAGAAAACAATTTAAATTAAAAGAGAAATTATTCAATTAATAAAATTATATACAATTCCTAAATTGAATTTTAAATTAATAATAATGCGAAAAAAACCTTTTTGTAGTAAATATATCCCTCCCTCTCTCTCACTCTCTTTCTCTCATTAAAAGAGAATACCACTTATATAACAATTAATACTTTTAATATATGTATATATATATATATATATATACATGCAATATTTGCAATATATATATATGCAATATATGCAATATATATATATATATATAATATATATATATATATAAAAATTGCATTTTTAATTAAACTCTATTTTTCTCATAATTTCACTACAACGGTACAATTTTCCATTGGAAAAACAATAAACACAAATTCTAAGTAAAAAGGAAAGTTCTGAACCACTCTCTCAACACGTATCTCCACGTTTCACTGTCATTTCACATACACGAGCACACCTCTAAACTAACTCTATCTCATTCACCCTCAGTGAAAGCAGATTTCTTATCCGAGAAGCGATAGGAAACATCAAAATGGCACAGTTGAAGAAATACTCCAGCCACCCATTTCCATTAACTATGGGCTGGACTGTAGTCTTTCTTATAGTTATTTCTCTTGTGCGTGCATATGGAAAACCACTTTCACTATATATTGACAATATCTTTATATTTTACACTATACTAAATGTAATAAATTTAAAATGAAATTAATTTAAAGAAAAAAGTTGAAGAAAACAAAGCGAAAAACAGAAAACCGAAAGCAAAAGAATAAACTTAATTTATAAGTGTTTGTATCTCTAAATGATAGGATAAACCAAGAACAAAAACAACAAGAACAACAACAAGCAAAAAACACAAAAAACAAAAAAAAAATAAATAAATAAACAAATAAATAAATTGTATTTACACTAAATGAAATGAAATGTCAAAGATAATGACTATAAGGACGATGATGATGAAAATTATGGTGAAGATGATAACGATACACGTTTTTAGTTTTAAGAGCTAATTACATAACAATTAACTCAACAAGAACTCGAAAAGTATATTTAAAAATATGAGAAAATAAATGAGAAAACTAAAATATAAAATAAAATCCTTTTGAATACTTTATACAACCAAATATAATTCCGATTGAGATAAAAGTTATCGAATAACATGGAAATATAAGATTTACATATACAACTTATATGAATTAAGTTATATACTATAATATTTAACAAGAATAATAATAATAATAATAATAACAATAACAGATAAAAGTAAACATAAAAATAAATATAAAAATGAAAACAAAAGCAAACACATTTTCTATATGAAAAGCATATATGAAAAACTGGAAAAATTAACAATTTATATATAAATATATATATATATATATATAAAATGACAAATATGATTACACATACACTTAAACGGCAGTTACATGGCAACTATATGCGGAAACTGTAGTCTTTTCGTTTTCCTCTTAAATTTTTAATACTTTTCTAAAATTAATCTCTTGGTTTTATTTTCCAAGATATCTAAAGGTGAAGAGTCGAACATATTATTATTCTGCTGGCAGGAAACACTCGAAAATTCCGCGGTAACGGTAAAACTTAGCTTCATTTCTTTCGGTTAAGCAGGATTCAGGAGCCTTGGTATTGAAAATGAAGTGAACGCACTCATGACACAAGATCGATAATTTTTCAGGACTGCGGCACAACCGCGTTCGATGTTCGAAAGGAAAAAGTCAAGAAAATTTGAAAAACATTCCAACCACATTAAGTTACACCGAGAGTTGTTTGAGGGAGAAACATGACGATTAAAACAACTAGAATGATAGTACACCCGCGGGCACTAGGCATTGACATAAATTGCACTTGAAGTATCTAAAAAGTGAAGAGCTTCTATAGACCGAAATCGCTCCTTTCGAAATCACTTGTACTAATTAACGATTGCGATACTTGATCAATTGCCGCACCATTTGAATCTGGGAGCGGAGATGCTGTTATGTCGTGAAATCCAGAATACCTTTCTTCATAAACCAACTCACTTCAGATGAACGTTCAACCAACTCATATGTCACAGAGAAGAAGTAAATAATATCTTTTAATATTTATTTACTCTAGATCGGAAGCTTTGAGGGAGATCAGCCCTTAGCACGCAAGTCCTCGTCTATGGTTGCAAATCGAATTGAGATTTAATGTATGTTTGAAAATTTGACCACAAGCATAAGTAGCTTTAATAAATTGAATTGATTTTGTTTTGGTTTAAAATTTCATTAATTCCAAGCAACGATTAAGCGGTAGTTTTGCATTTGTTTTTTTTTTTTTTTTTTGACAGAAATGTGTTTCTGCTTATATATGCCTTTCATTTGCTCGAATCCAATCTATGCCATTATTAATTAAAATTTTCATGATTTCAAGTAATTTTCAGGGTTTTGACCTCTCTCTCTACCTCCCTCTGATCTCTGTTCTGATTGGTTTTATCGATGCAAGCAGTAGTAGATCTTACTTTCCTTCCAATATCTGAACCCATTGCAATGAACTTAAAACTTCTAACTAATTCGCTGTTTTTTTTCTTTTATTGGCATAAGGATTCTTCTTTGGCAAATGCTAGCGACGTCTCAGTCATTTTCGTTTTAAAAATTCAAGTCAAAAATGTATATACCTTAAGTCAGAGTTAAAACTGCGAAAAATATATTTACAACAGAAAAAAAATTGATAAAATTGGAGTAAAGCATTTTTTTAGCAGCTTAGAAACACCTTAATATACATACGTATGCGTGAATATGCGCGAAGCGATTCGGTCACAAGTGTTTTATAATACATGATATGCTCGGAGGCTTCTAAGATACCTTTAGATATATTTCAACACGTTTCCTTAAATTGCTTGAAAATTCAAAAACAACCAAAGCAACCCGATGACCTTTTTTTTCAGTAAACTTTAATACGTAAAGGTGTTTATTTAAAATTAAATAAAAAAAAAATAAAAAGAATATTCTATTTTCATTATTCACTTATACACCGGTTTTAAACGCCATTATTTTACAATTAGTGTGTAAATATGTCAATCTTACAGAGGTATTTAAAAAAAAGTAATACTCTAATTTTTTAAAACAAAAGCAAAAGCAAAAATATAAAGGAAAAAATAAACTGCAGATACAACAGACATACAAGGAAGACAAATATTATGAAAAACAAAAAAGATATAAATAAGTAAAAACAAAATTTAATAAACGAAAATATACTTATACACATAAATATTTATATGTATAAATATGTACTTCTAAGTATATATATATATGTATATATATATATACTATCTATACTATATATATATATATATATATATATATACATATACTATCTATACTATATATATATATATATATATATACTATATATATATATATATGTAGATGTAGATATATACATACATTTATATATATATACTATAATAAATATATATATATATCTATATATGTGTATATATATATATACTATAATAAATATATATATATATATATCTATATATACGTATATATATACATATATGTGCATAGATATGCGTATATTTACATAAATAAAACAGAATTTAAAGAATTTATAAATACAAAAAAAAACTTTTGTAAACAACATTAAATAAATTTATACTAAAACTTAAAAAACAAGATTAGCAAAAAAGAAAAAAAAATACTAAAAAAAGTACATACTTATAAAACAAAAAACCAAACTTTCACAATTTTGACAACCACAATAAAAAGAAACTATATATATATATATATGTATATATATATATATATATGTATATATATATATATATATATATATATANTATATATATATATATATGTATATATATATATATATATATATATATATAGTTTGTAATAATAGTAATAATTATTAAATACTACAAATGAAAAAAAAGAAAACAAATATATATGTAAAATATTGAAAAAAAATAAATAAATAAATTGTAATAAAAAAATCGAAACAAAATTAATATCCAGCAGACAGATTTCAAACGCAGGAAATATGCATGAAAGATATACAATATATATAGAGAACCATTCAAGAAGAGAGACATAAGAATTTAAGAAACAAAAATACAATGAAATATATTATAAAGAGAAAAAACCAAAAGCAATTGAAAACTATGTTTGTGGAATGTAATCATAATGAAACCAAAACACCACGGATAACAAAAAAACAAAAAACAACCAAATAAGCAGCTGTTAATAAGTATATTTTAAGAAAAAGCAAAAAAAAGAAGAAAAATTCGAAAATTTTAGTTTAAAATGTACACATACCAGCCGACGCATATACACGAAAACCGATAGTTGGGGAGACGAAGTTTTGCCATTAAGTCTGGAAAATTAAATCTATATGTACGTACACTCCCTGTATATGCGTTTTTGCGCGCTAAAAATGCTTACAGTACGAGAACGTATTAAAATCCAAAAATATTACACATAATTATTAATGTCATTATTATATAGTTATAATTTATATATATATTATTTATTTTTTAATTCCACTATCGACGTATGGGGACTTTTATTAAGACATAGCATACAAATTTAAGATTCTGAGTTGATTTGGCCGTTGTTCTCTCGTCATCTCTCATTGTACAACTGTCGCTACTGTCGTAAAATAGAAATAGACAGCCGATACTTGATACATGTGTTCTTAGTTAGATCAAGCTTTAAAGTGGACGTAATCTGCCCCATAAGGAGGTATAGAATAGTTAAAAATTTTAAATAATAACAATAATAATAATAAAAATAATAACTCGAGAATTCCTATATATTATCGCCAAAAACTTAACAAGCTGAAGTAAATATCGATCGATGAAAAGTTTTTTACAACCGTTAACGTTGCGAAAATAGTCCCCATCGGCTACCTGACATGCCTATTATTTTAAAAAAGGAAAGAAAGAAAAACTGCTTTGAGATTATTGCGATGGTGAATATCAAAGATTCGCCTCTGGACGAATATAATTTTCTTAATTATTATTTTATTCTTTTTTTCTTTTTGATTATTATTATTATTATTATTATTATTATTATTTTTATTGAATTTATTATATTATCATATATTATATTATTAGATTTTATTGAAAGATTGCAAACAGAAACAACAACAAGAACAACAAGAACAACAACAACAAGAAATTATACAAGTTATATATATACATAAAATAAAATTAAGAAAAAACCAAAAATAACAAAAAAAGGAAAATAATTAAATAAATAAACTCAAAATGAAGAGAATAATTATAAGATAATTATATTATATACCAATGAAACCCTTCCCCTTCCTACCCATAATATAAAGAGATGATGATTTTAAACCAGTTATTTGAAATAAATATCAAAGCAAAAAACTTATTATAATAAAAACAAAAAAAAAAAAACAAAAATATTATATAAATAAAAGCCTAATATTAAGTTAAAGAATAAAAACAAAAAAAACTTGAAAAAGCAAATAAAAAACACATTCAAATATGAACATTGTTCAAATGAACTTTAAAAGTGATTTTATTTCAATGGGATCGTAGGAATACTTAATTTAAACATTGCATCCTCAAACTAAATCAATACCGCTCGTTATGAAAATATCTCATACGATTTACTCTGTTTCGGAACTTCTGCATGGCCGCACGCGCGATAAGAATAGCGTAGGTGGAGGCCATTTGGCTTGTATACGCACAACTCTTTTTTTACACGGTATTCACTCATTCACACATTCTTTAGAAAACCGTGCAAAAAAAGTACGAACGACATATAGTAAATTTGGAAATATGTTCTACAACTGTAAAAAATGGTGTTGGGCAAAAAACTCACATTACATATTTATAAAACGAAAAGGTTTGGTTTTTATTACAAACAAAAACAAATTAAAATTAGTGCACAGTGAAAATTCAGTTCATAAGTGTAACGTGTAAAAATTTAAACATTCACTACAACATTCTATAAACCGTTTAGTGAAAATAATCACTTATTCTCGGTTTCGGATGAAAGTGAATATGCGAAACGTATGTTACTTAACCGATAACGCTATTGATAGCTGCTAGGCGTTGGTGTTGCTGTTATTGTTTTCTTTATCTTCCTTTTGGAACTGTGGACTTAGGTTTAAATATTTCAAGGCGTCAATTAACCCGTTGACGTAAATGACAGTTACAGACGTCCTATAACCTCAATACTATAGAGAAAAAAAAAAACGCTGCGTTTTTGGAAGCCCTCGCTGATTTTAAAGTGACCGTCAACGTTTTAAGTTATGTCCAATCTTTCACCCACATCATATTGTAGTATACATGTTGTAATGAGTCGTGATGATATGTAGCCCTGATAGTTAAACAAATAAATGGGAAAACAACAACAGCTATTATAAAAATCAAACTTTGGTTATATGAACCGGTTTATATGTGTATTTATCTCAAAGTTGCCTTTCTTTTATGACGATAACCGTATAAACATTTAAATCTTTTCAGAGCTTGTCTCTTGTAGTTAATAGAATCACACACTAATTTAACTGTTTCCCTATCTAACACCACGTATCTAACATGTTATTAAACGTAATTATAAATCGTAGGACAATACAAGCGCACACTGAAAGAAATGAATCCTGCCTGCATACGGACGGAATAACGAAGTTATTGGTAAAAATGACTTCAATAAAAATTCCATATTCTATAAAAAGAGACTTGCATTGCTCCGAAAAGCATCTATCGATCCAAGTTGAAACTATCAAATTACAATAATCAAATTCTCGCTTTTATGTTTGGCTGGCAATATTTAGCCTCCGGCTGTGTGGCATCTTCGGTACGATGGACCACTTGGTTATTGCCTTGGTCTTGGTCTTAGCTGTGAGAGTATTTCGAACATGGATTCACCATGGAAGCTAGGCTTAAGCAGAAAATTAACAGTTGACGAATGGGTGGGTTATGGGCTTGCACGGGTTTCGGGGACTACGAATCACACACATTCGTGAACTTTTTTCTTTTTTTTTGTCAATCTATCTTTAATTAAATGACTTATTTCATTCGAACTTTCACGCTCATACGCGTATAATTAAGTAAGCAACCGAATATTTTCTATTAGTAGATGAGATGATCATAAGTAAACAGACTAAACTGGGCAGACAAAGTTTCTATTTTTGCTTTATTGCTTTGTTGCATCTGGCAAGCGTTCATTCAAGTTTATAATAAAGTAACGTAAGCTTGGCCTATATATAGGGATATAGCTTAGCTAATTACAGCATCCTGTTCCCATATAAACTCACTGAACTTGACGGTAAATAAATGAATACCAAGCATGAATGGATGCTCAAAATGTAAAAATACAGTTGGAGGGAACACAGGAATACCATGCAATGGCTTTTGCGGGAAAATCAACCATTCAATCGATATAATTGCAGCGGCCTAAATCAAGCAAATTTTAATTTACTCAACACTAATAAATGAATAAAGTTCATCTAGAATGATTGTGCGGTCGGTCTATCGGCGAAATATCCACTTGGAACGGTGATGAGGGTATGAATTTAAACGATTATTTGGCAAAAGTGAAAATAAAATCAAATTACGGATGCAAACTATTGTTAAACCGATATACGAAAGGACGAAAATCGTATAATGAAAGCAACTAACGAAAATACGAAACAAGAAACATCTAATCAATCTCTCAATAAAAGCGCGGCAAAATCGAATATCGAACAAAGCAATAAATTAAAAAAAGAAATATATAATTTTCGTCACAAACTTTAGAGAAGTACATATAGCGCTGCAAAGCTTGTATCCGAAAATGCTGAATTGTTCTGAAAGACCGGTAGTAGAACTGTAAGAGGCCAAATCCCCTTTTCTATCTATAGTGAAGCGAAAGAAAAGCTCCAATAGTGGAGAAAACGGAGGAAGACCTTATGAAGAAGTAACTCAGCGAAGTTTGAAAATATTATAACTAAGGTGTAAAGGCGAAAATAATGGGAAGATGGTACTATTGAACAGGATATTACGGTGAAGGGAGACAGAATAAAATCTTCTATAAAAGACAAGTTGAACCAAGAATACGAAAGCAAAGGGCCGCATACGCTGCCGAACATTAAGCTTCATATGCGATAATAAGTAAGAACATTATAGTCGGGCTAACGGGGCCGTTCGATACCTTACACCACTTTCACTCATTTTAGTGCTAATAAACCAAAAATTACACATTATTTTCATGCAAAGGTATAGTTTTCGTAAAATCCCGCATATTGGAAGATACCTAAAAAATCACACGACGCGATCCAAATTTTGAAAACTTAGTTTGTTTCCTAAAAATCTTATTATTTTTCACTTTCCGCCATAAGAAATTAGAAGTTGGACACTCTCTCCATATAAAGGCTTGCTTTTCATGATAGCCTCTATATTTGTTCGGGTGAAAACATAGCCCAATGTGATCCAAATTCCCGACTGTTAATTCTTTTGCTAAAATGCCACTATAGACTAATTTTCATCATAATATAATAAAAACTAAATCATTTCTGAAGAGCTTCCTATTCATAAAAAATTATATATAGTGTGGGGTCGAAGAAAGAGACCCATGTGACTCAAATTGGGTCCACTTAACTTTTAGAATAAATTTTCATCATAAAATGTTAACAATTGGCCTGTGGGGATTACGTTTCCTGAGAATCCTCCCATGCGCGTGGTATCCAAAATATAGACTTACATGGCCCAAATTCGCTAGGTTTGATGTGTTTGTTAATTTACTATTGTGAACCTATTTCCACCATGAAATATTGAAAATTCTACTTTCTTAAGTTAGTGCGGTTAGATAAACCCACCTATTTTGTGTTCAAGCTACAGGTCGCAATTCTTGAGATATTTTGATGAAATTTGGTGAAAACTTTGGATCGGCTGAGGCAAAATTTGAATTCCCTCTCATGCAACGAACACTGAAGTTCATACGATAAAAAGATATAATTTTCAATGCTTCTTGATGAAAATTATGTCATAATAGTAATTTAACATAAAAAAATTAACTGTACCAAATTTGGACCATCTCGGCTTATTTTTTGGGTCCTACCCTAATAAGGATTTTCACGGATTTTCACATGTCCAAAAATGTCTTTATCCTAAAACAAAAATGGTGAACTTCACAACGTGGAGACTTCGTTTTTCCTCAGCAGTATACAGTTGAGTATGAAATAAAAGAACTTGGAACTTAATTGAAAGTAAAACATTAACGTCACGACGTGGTGGATTAATTCTTTCTTCACATTCCTGTGCATAGGGATATCAAATAAAAGCATTTTCAGAGTAGATATGTATAGAGTATGGAAATTAGGTTTTTTCCTTTTTTAATCTTTTGCAGAATAACCGTGATGGGTACAAAAGATCCGGTCGTAGGCGAATATAATTTTCTTACTTGCTTGTATATGTTTTTGTGTTTAATTCTAAGTCTGCATGACATGCGTAGGTATTTAATAAAAAAGACATTTCCTTATCATCTAATGCATGTATTTAAAAAGAGAATAATAATAATAAAGGCTGGAATAGTTAGGAAGCAAATCACTTAACATTTTTTTTTTTTTTTTATAAACAAACACCAGTAAACGTTTTTTTTTTAATTTTGTGTAAATTTTTAATCATCAGCAATCTTTCTTAAGGGTTTCCTCCATTTTTATAGATTTGTTCTCTTCCAACCACTTGGAAACCCATTTAGCAGTTCTCTCTAAAGCAACATCCGCCTCAACTAAAGGTACATAATCCATGTGTATAGCTGCTCTCAAACGATTGAACATCATTACCGACGCAGTAAAAGAACTAATAGCTCGCAAGGAGTATTCAAGTTTAATCTTCTTTACCGGAGCCAAGAATTTTATAAATAATTCAATTAAAGTCGCCATAAAGAAAAAGAGAAAGTGTGGCAAGTACCAAGCCGTTCGTTGTGCCGTATATTTACCACTAGCCAAACCGATTTTCTGTATAAAACGTGATATATCATTGATGGGCGTATCATCCGTAATGAATACAGGCAAGCCAGCTATATTTTTGGCTGAAGTTTTCAAAGTTTTATAGGCGCAAATATGACCCCAAGCAACGTTACCTATCAAGAGGGAAAAACAAAATGTCGTTATTTTGACTTTCGCTTAGATAAAACAAAAAAAAAACAACAACATATACCGACGTAAGCTATTTGTTGTTTGCCACCAGCTCCGGCTATTCTAGGATACGTATAATCACGTTGCCGTAAATATGTTAAAATCTTGGGTAAGAAATGTTGATCGCCTTCACCGTAAGTAAGGGGCGGCCTAATGGCCGTCGTAGCCAAATAACCTTTTTGATTATAAAGCAAGGCGCCATTCGAATTGAGAACAATAGTTTCCGCTCGTAGTTTCGAAGATGAGTAACCGTTTATTAGAAAACGTCCGTCAAAATTATTAGGATTCTGTGCATCATATTTTGGAGTTGTCGCCTTTGATTCAGTTTGATTAATTACCATGGCAAAGGTACTATGTCCCTTAAACGGCACCATGCAGACCGAAGCGCAACTTGTATAAATCAAGCGCTTAATATTTTCCTGCACACATAGCTCGACCACTGCACGCGTACCTAAATATCCCAATATATACAATCAATAACCTGCCACTACCAATTACATTAATTACATACCATCTACATTATGTCTGTCCAGTTCTGCGTAATTTGGTGGATACTGCAAACTAATCAAGCCAGCACAATGAAAAACTGTATCCACTCCCCGAAAAGCTTCTAAAAGCGTTTCAGGCTTTCTTATATCACCAATAAACGAACGTACCGCTACACATTCCCTTTCAGCTGAAAAACATCGCAAATTGCATACATTATCTCTTGATGCAATGTTATATTTAATAATGAAATCAATTATTTACGATTTGTTGTATTCTTATAGGGTTCCAAGTCCAACGACCGTATCTCTTTAATACCCAGCTTGAACATATCGCATGAAAGTAAATGTATAATATGTTGACCTATAAATCCACTACCGCCAGTCACTAAAACGATTTCTTCATTTTCGGTTAACATAGTGAAAGAAAGTGCCTTTAGGTTAACAAATTCTAAGCAAAGAATTCTAAGTAAAGAAATAAAAGGTTAATCAAACTTAATGTTTTTAAAACTAATACAAAAAATAACAAAGAAATTGTAATAACTTTTATGCTCCATATCGTAAAAACGTTAATATTAGTTTGATCGGCCGTCGGCCAATGAGTGCATCCCTGAGAAAGGTCACTAAAAGATAAACCTTGAAGTAAATCAAAATCAACTATCTATTTGAGATGTGCTCGCACATCTAATAATGTAATCTTGATTGCAACAAGAGTAAAAAGTAATGTATGTATGTATACTCACGTTAAAGCAAACTTAAATCCCGATTTAATTTAGGGTCTCTTTGCAGGCAGATTCCTTTGAACCTTCAAAATAGTCTCGCATTTCTGCGTTTTATTGCAACTAAACCCTATAATGGAAAGTTTAGTTTACATGGAAGTAGCCTATATACCGGGATTTACAATCACTATGCAAATCGCCGTTAATCCATATAGAATCACGGAAGGGACTGAATTCAAATCTTGAAAGAAAAACAAAAATTTGCACAAGTGTTGGACCTCATTAAAAAGGTACTGGGGTATAATCACGTAGTTGAGCGTTTGCTTGAGCGTTTGGTAAAAACGGCTGAATACAAAAGCGCGAATTGTATTTTTCATATGTGATTCTATGACGAACTTATATAATTTGAGACTACAGTAGAGCTTACGGTATAGCCTCAAAAGAAGCAAATGAGAGTGAGACGCACTATTTGCCCATTTTTAACAGGAAGAATATAACTGTTTATGTTTTCTAATTTGATTCAATACTAGATCAGACGAATGTACATTCGTCTCTATGAAAAAGGAGTCTTGCATCAAGTTGCGATTTATTTTGTAAAATCTCCGTTGCTCAACTCTAATACATAAGCACATTTTATACAATCGTCAAAAAAACAAGTTTCTTTTATTACCCAAAACAGTAATTTTCGGCTATGTTGGTCAGGGTCAATGGTGTTAAAGCCAAAGTAAGCAACTGATAATAGTGTCAGCAAATGCTATTGAACTTATTATTGAACTCTCGCGAGACGGAATGTGGCTTAAATCAGAAACCGGTTTACATAATAATTGCATAATTAAAACATTACAATTTATTATCTTCCGCATTGTATTCTATACCATTAAATTATTTACTTACAAAGTATGTTTAACTGCACAAAGCTACACCTCGGAGTTCAAGCGCTTTATATAACAGCACTGTTGAAAATCTTGCCAACTAATGATAACTCCCCACTGTCTTAGCATCTATAAGTTGTCTAACACATGCAACACAAGTTAATGGGGAAAAGCTTTAGCTGGAGCTTAGAAGAGAGGGCTGTCTTGCCATTTGATCTTTTTCCTTCAGCTTATAAAACCGAAGGCATTTATTTCAACTTGTTTTTTTCTCTCTCTTTATTATTAACGGTTTGCACAATTCAATTTTGGGTTTTTTTAAACAACATTATTATTTCACGAACAACTTTTACAATAACGTAAATGGTGTAATAAGAGTTGAAAACTTAGTAAGCGAAACATGTTCAGGTTGAGGCGAATTTTGAGTGGCCGGCATCTCGAGTAATTTTTTGTAAAATGTGTTTTGATTTGGCCGAAATAAGTTATTTTTGACCTGAACATTTAATGTTCCAATCAAATTTCAGATTCCTAATACAGAAGTGTAATAAGGCGTTTAAACCTGTTTATTTCATTCTTTAATGTCTAATTAAGATTTTCGTTTTGCAATTTGTTTCACAATACAAAATGATCCAGGAAACGTAACGAGTTTTCAATTAACCTTCTTCCTGATTTTTGAGACTTAGAGAATATTGACAAAAGATAAACCGATATAAGATATATACATATACATATCAATCTATCGAGATTGTAAATGTTATAAGTGAAATGACAAAATTAGTAAACCTTTTGTTTTCGGCGGTAAGTATAAAAATATAATATACTTATATATATGTGTGTATAAGTCATTATAAAAATTGTTTAGGTTTTGCAAAGGCTTCAATGAAAGAAATCTGTATTTCTCAATGATTTATTTGATTTGTTTAAGGCAGCTTGGTGGTAACCTTATTTAAGTTTTGAAATATTTAACACTAAATAATTTTGTACATATTTTAAGTACCATTTTAAGGTTGTTTTTTTTAATTACTTTTTAAGGCATTTATAATGTTTATTATATATATATAATTTATAAAGTTTATTATATATATATATAGACCAAATAATACATATTTAATTTGCTCAATTTTTTTTTTTTTTTTACATTTAAAAAACGAAAAAAACGCTTTTCCAATAAAAAATACTCTGACGTATAAAAAATAAACCACCGAAAACACTCGTACCGATTTTAGTTACACATACAACCTAATTTTGTATAATTCCTGACGGCAGCTGATCCTTTCGGGTCAGTAGGAGAGAGCAGAAGAAGAGCGGGAACCAACTGTAAAATCTTTATAAAGTGAGAAAACCGATATCTAGAAAATAAAAATATTAAGTACAAATTATATACATTTGAAAATCAGTTCAAGAGTAGGAATAAGAAACAATGTCGTCCGCATTTCAACATTAAATGTCGTCATTTCTAAATCTATACATGAAGATTATTTTACTGAGCTTCATTCAAAACAATTCGATTATTCCGATATTTGTTTATTTTATTGTAAGCTGAAAGCATATAACAACCCCCCCAAGCCCTCCCGACACCTTATATAACAAAGAAGTAAAAATGCCAATCAACAAATTCGTACCATTACCAGGAGTCTTACTTAAAAACCGGCAAATTCAAGTTTTCGATTTTTTCACGATAAGCGGACAGAGCAACATGTACTGCTGGATACAATATCTCCTGAGAAAGCTTTTCGGTAAGCCTTATCGTACGCATAGTCAACAATAATTTGACTTTTAAGGGAAAACCAGTATCTTCGCCCATTCACACCAACCTTGTCAAACTTCGTCTACGTGTTTTAATATATATATATATATACATATATATACATACTTTATCTTTCAATTGTTGACATAATTGTAAACCGGCAGTTAAAAATAATAACACTTCGTTAAGCCAATTAACCGATGCTTCAGCTTGACACGAGTCGAAACGCATAGTTCCTTGTATGTTAGTTAATTGGTAAACAGCAATAATTAACTTGTGACTCTGTAAATAAAAACTGACGGCCAAGTCTTCCGATAAATTTGGCGCAAGACATTTCTAAAAAAAAGTACATTTAATATTAATAATATAATAAAATAAAACATAAAATAATAATGTAATCACATTTACCATGTTACGGCCTTTAATAAGTTCATCAATGGGTTTCTTTTTAGGTATAATCAAGCTCAGACGACCTCGCTGTAAAGCTTCCAATATATTACCAATCACGTGTAAAACTTCATCTGATGTTCTTATTGTGCAAAACAAAACAAGATAGACAAATATCCGCGAAATATTAAATTCATTTAAATGGATTCGAAATGCAGGCTTACTTGAAATGATATGAATCATCAACGTCATCAATATGATTAATAGCCTGCTGTAAATGATTAGCAGCATCTTGCACTTGTTGCAACTTCCACGGCGAGTCTTGCGTAATTGAAGTACGTTGTATCTGGTATGGCGGCTTGGATAATTTAAAACTAATATCCTAATGGAATAATGAAATATTGTGTATTTAATTAGTACAGAAAATATATACGTACCGCCTGTGTAATTGTATCGCCGGTTAGAGTCAAAATGGCTTTCAATTGCTCAGCTGGAGATACAGAAAGTATGAATTTTTCAGTCTTTTTACCTTCATTTTCATACAAAGGCACAGGAAATCGATGAGCACATTCCTAGAATTTTAAATAATTTCATTTACCTTCGTAATCTTATAAGATAATGAATGATTTAAGAATAAATCGCGTTCTCTTACTATTAAAACAACTTTCAATTTCTTTAATAGCTGATGCACCTCTTCTTTGAGCACCCATTCGAACTCCATTTGCTATAAATGAAATGAAATTATTATAAACATTAGATAAATCGCAAGAAATTATTATTTACCAAATTTTTCGCTTCTTGTTTCTCTGCATCCATTTTATTTAATTCGCTAGTGTTTATTACAGGAGTCGTGTTTATATTATAGTTGTTACTATTATTGTCATCGCTCTGATTGTCATTTTCAGCTGTTAAAATAATTTCTGGAACAGGCGGCAGAGGGCGCTGACCATGACGATTTGTATATGAGCTTTGAGTGAAAAAGTAAAATTTATTTTACACAAAAGTGCATTTTTGTTTTTAGTGAGAACAGAACAATTATATATAATTTCCTTTTATGCAACTATGGAGTTTTTACAAAGTTAATTCGTTCGTTTGAATAATATGGAGTTTTCAGCAAAGACACGTCAGTTTCTTAAGCACTTAGTTAAATAATTATCGTTTCATACGAATTGAATTGAACTGTGAGCGGTCACATATGGTACTAATCTAAAAAATCTCCAATTTTGATTTCAGAAATTTCATAGAAAAGGTTTTTGTATCTTTAATCGATATTTTGATCGCGTTCATTCTCTTAATCGTGATATATTTAAATTGAACTTCCCAATTGTATAGTCTATAGCGCCTCTGCGTCACAAACATCTCAAATTCTCTTCTCCCTTCGCGGTCGCAATCTTTTGCTTGTTTTATAATTTCGAGTTTATTTTTCATAATGTTTCATTATTGAATTATTAAATTTGCATTTGTCTACATTTTAATTGGAAAATTTAAAATACGTTAAAGGGACTCCGCATGAAAGAAAAACTGCAATGCGCGAAAAACGCTTAACGCATATATATAAACTTGAAACTACTGTGCCACAGACAGAGATCGATTTTCCATCGAAAGAAAGGATAAATCGATGATAGCGATATCGATAAATAATAGTAAATAATAAATAAATCGAGCATTTTTTCATCGTCTCTGAAATAAAGGAAAACTACAGAGACATTGTTTATAGTTTATTGAATTGAGAATGTATTTTTTCGAACTTTGGAAACAAATGAAGAAGTTATAAGATTTATTGAATGAAAAATTTGGCTCTTGATATTTGAAAAATCAGTTCAATCTACAGGCAAAAGGCAAAAAAAAACAAATTTTCACTTTTATTCTACTTATTTAAATAATAATGTCTTGCGTTCAACGTTTGGAAATTAAGTTAAAACGCCCGAATGCAATTTTTGAAACTTGGCTGGAGCATTGGTTGCAAGAAGCAGAAAGACGTAACAGCAAATCCAGATATAAACTTCGAGAAGCTTTGAACGCTTTGAAAATGTACCCGCTCCCGTTAGCTTCGGGTCGTGAATGTGGTATTTTGCGCGGTTTTGGGCCCGCTCTATGCAAATTAATTGACAATGAAATGCATAAAGAACAGCATAAAGCTCAAGCGGTCGCAGCTAACAATAACAGGTATCAAAACGAAATCCGGAATGTTGTTGAGTCGGTTAAAAAGAATAAACGCAAGCAAACAAAACTAACGAAAAAGGAACGAAAAGCGCTGGAAGAAAAACAAAGGCACTTGAAAGAAGTAATTATGCAACCGGGAACGTTTCGTATAAAACTAATAGTAGATACTCAAGAAACTAGTGGTAAACATAAGCGATTACTGGATCAAACACGTAGCTATTTAGAATGCTTAGAAGTTGATTATGAGGTTCGACGTTTAACAGTGGGCGACTTTCTGTGGATAGCTTGTGATCAAGAAGGGAACGAATTAGTGTTACCGTATATAGTGGAACGCAAACGTATGGACGATTTATCATCAAGCATAAGAGATGGTCGTTTTCATGAACAGAAACACCGCCTAAATCAGTGTGATATTCCAAATGTGATATACCTTATAGAAGATTATGGCGAGAATGAACATTTGGGCTTGCCTATAGAAAATTTACAGCAAGCTTTAATAAACACTTTAATACAAAATAGGTTCTCTGTTGCGCACACCGAGAATCACTCGCGTTCAATCGCTTATCTACAAGGTTTGACGCAAATATTGATACGCATCTATAAAGACAAAGTTCTTAAAAGTTGTGCGAACGTTGATATGGCCCGTGTCAGCCAGTCCAGCAAAACTGGGGTGTCATTGCTTAAATTTAAAAGCCTTAATGAAGATTCAGCTCGTAATGCCCAGTTGACCGTGAAAGAACTATTCATATTGCAATTATTGCAATTGCATTCGTTGTCTTTGGAAAAATCTTTAGCCATTGCGACAATTTATCCAACGCCGCGCTTGCTTATAGACGCCTATAAAGAATGTAAAAGTTTACAGGATGCCCATCAACTTTTAGCTAATATAAGGTTTGGTCAATTGCAGAGACCCGTAGGTAGTAAGATTAGTCAAAGTTTGCATGATTTTTATACGAATGAATTTTAAGTATCATTGTGAAAATATTTATAATTTTATAAGTCGCTCTGTTTTTTTCCTCTATCCACTTGTATAATTATTATATATTATTTATTATATTAGTCTGTTGTTATTGTGTTAAGAAACTAAATAAGTTTTGTCGTTGATGCGCTCATCATTTAATGTTTTTATAACAGGCTAACACGATTGTCATAAGCATTTAATAAAGCAAATAAAACTTATAAGCAATAAACAATCAAAGCTTTTCTTGCCGTAATACGTTTTCAAACCCATACTACAGCACATATATAGATTTCACAAAAACAAAATTTGAGTCACATCTTTTAATTAAAAATTTTGTTTAATTAGTGTAAGTTCGCTCACCTGTTGGTTTGTCGCATTTTCCCTTTTTTTTCTACGTTTTATTAAAAATCTCTATTATGCTTATTATATATTATAATATACGAAAAAGTGAAAATAAAACGACAAAAATAATATACGCACTGTCTCTTTTTCATGAATTCTGTTAACCGATCTTTTCGACTGAAACGTTGAAGGCAACTAAACATCGCCATAAGCTTTTAACACTCGTTAACTCTTTCAATTGAAACGACGATTACGATGATGATGATGATGATGATATCGAGTCATAGTTAATTATTAATTCCCAGACAAAACTTGGCTAATTTCCATACCAAATACAAATTTAGAAAAGCTAACAAAAAAAAAAGAAAAGGGTGACAGAGCAGTTTATTTATCACTATGAGTAGTTGTTTAACATTGATAGCGAAATACACTAAGGCAAACAAACCGGGTCATATTACCATATGCGCATGCAGCGTATGTACGCTTGCACGCACACAAACGCTTCTCATACATTTGACGTTTAAATGGAAAATCTTTAACTGCCGACGTCGTCGTCAACAGTAACAGGTGGCTGCAGTAGATCTTCATTCACAAGAAAGTGGAATGAATATACGATGGGCGGATGGTGCAGTTAGGTGGGTGGGCAAGTTAAGTGTACAATGCGACAAAATACAAAACGTTCATAATATAATTTACTAAATATTTTGATTTATTAAATTCTTTTTTCTTGTTTTTACACTATTAGGGCGCCAATTAACGTCTACGGAAAACACAACAAGGTATAGAGAGAGAAACAGAGAGAGCGAGCTGTGATTCCTTTTTTGAATAAGTGAAAAATGTTCGTTTTTTTCTTTTTTTTTATTAAGTAAAAAAGGAAATACTAGCCATTTAAAGTTTTAATGCGTCAAAGCAGGTCAGATTATTCACCCGTCATCATTTCCATGAATTCTGTAATTGAAAAAAGGAAAAACAAAAAGGCTAAAAATATTGAACTAATGTGATCACTGCTGTCACAGATGAGATATATGTTGGATTAAAAAAAAAAGAGAAAATTTACATTTAGCACCCGGCACACATATTCGTACGGTGGAATACATGCATAATTACGCATTTGCAAAATAAAAATATTTGAGTATATGGGCGATTTATAAAGCCAATCGTTATGGTCAGCCGAGCAAAATCAAAGCAACAAGTTTAACAATCGAGTGCCTCCGAGTGGGTGTAAGCAATTAGTCGGTTTTATATGTGT
Organism: Glossina pallidipes; assembly: GCA_000688715.1. NCBI lineage: Eukaryota > Metazoa > Arthropoda > Insecta > Diptera > Glossinidae > Glossina > Glossina pallidipes. Next base: position 1,528,766 of record KK499771.1, on the reverse strand, counting down.
GGTGTTGTGGTGTTAATAAATGGAATGATTTTATTCATTTTTGTTTTTGCTTTCCAGTTGCTTTTTCGTACCGTCAAAATCTACTGTACCGGAACCATCCGAATCGATTTCTTCAATCATAATATCAAGTTCTTGTTCAGTTAACTGATCATCCAATTCTTTGAGGATCTCTTTTAAGCAAGTTGTCGGTATAAAGCCATTGCCTTGCTTATCGTACAAACGGAAAGCTTCACGCAACTCTTTTTGCATAGCTTCAGAATCTTCTTCTACAATAAATTTTGCCGCCAATTGTACAAACTCTTCAAATTCTAAACGTCCGGATTCTAAACGAAGAAAACCATTAATCGCTTAAAAAAATAAAAGAACAAATAAAGTAAATTTTGTGCTCACTGTCTTCATCCACTTCTTCGATAAGCTCTTCTAAAATTTTTTTATCAAAAGGTTGACCCATCAGACGGAGAATATCGGCAACCATTTCGGTAGGTATACTTCCTGTCTTTTGATGATCAAAACTGTTGAACGCCTTTTGCAAAACTAAAACGAAGTGGAAAGAGGCAGGACTTTGTTATTATATAGATTATATGTATAAACATTTATGAATCTGTACAAACAAAATGCAATTTTCTTCTTTTTTTTTAATTACATATCAAATAGCAACTTTTTTATGATCCATCTTGAATATATTGCAGGAGTTCTTTCAAATCTTTCGCGGCACAATAAAATAAAAACGAAAAAAAATATTTTACTCTTGTTGGTGACTTCTTTATAAACATTTGTGATCAACGTGAATTTCTCTATTCATATGTTTGGCGGACTAGTTTTTTATTTATTTATTGTTATTTTTTTCACTAATTCAAAATCCATCCATTTAAAATAAATTCTAGATTGTAAAATCTTCGAGACTATTGTCTATCACTTACCAGCGATTTGCTCAGGAGTCAGATCTTCATCCTATAAAAAACGATTTCATATAAAAGGATAAATGTTCGATCTTCTCTAATCATATCAAGAATGAGGCAAATAATCGCTTACAATTGAGCTCATGTTGTTAAAATTTGCTTGTACGCTTGGCGAAAAAAGAAAACTGAAAAAATCGAATTTCTTCAGATGATCGTCCTTAATGTTCAGTGATTTTTCTCCGACTGTTTATTCGATTTAAACATTTCCAAAATAACGACAAATTGGCAAACGTTTTTAAAAGATATATATATATTGTGTGTATATAAACCCATCCATACATGCATACATAGATGCACACACACACACACACACACACACATACATACACACATATATATATATATATATATATATATATATATACCCGCGCGCGCACATACATATGTACACCTTCACACACATATGTACATGTATTATTAAGCACAAAAAACAACCACCAACATCTTAACATCAAGCGATTAACTTGCAAAATTTCCAATAAACACTTTTATCTATTTATCTATCTGTACGTACATACGTATATACAATGTGCATGTAGCTATACACAATATATTGTAGTAGTGCCAGTACTGGCTGCCGGACTATCATCCATAGCCGTGTTCCATTTTTGTTTTTATTGTTTTTAGAAAAACACTGTAAAAACTCACAAAATGCTGCATGCAATCTATAGTGGTTTGCAAATATTTATTTTATACAATTGCGAGCGTAGATGTGCCCCTGTATGCGTGTGGGCTTTTGTTTATGTACTATATTCTCCTCCTTTTCCATTCATTCAATACATACGGTCGATATCAACTGCTTAACTGCGGCTACGGCCAGATGTCGAGAGCAGACAGTGGAGAGCCTGTATTCGTAACGCAAGGCATTGAACACATTCTATATTTCACAGTAAGAATCGAACGACATAGATTTTATTGCATTTTTTTTATGTATATTTTTGAAAATGAATTCGAAAATAACTTGTAATTATTATGAATACATTTCATTTAGCTGCTTGCTAATCATATATATATATATATATATATATCTAGTGAGAATACAACAAAGTTTTATTAACTGGAACGTTTCCATCAGCCGTTCTAATACTATCGCTGCATATGCAAAACTTTTTAGCTATAACATCTTTCACGCATTGCGAGTCTTTAGCATAGCTATTTAAACGACTTATCGTCTCGACATTAATTTCGGGCCCCTTGGTTTCATAGTTCAGATGATAGCTGGCATCGAATTTAGCATCGCTTGGATAAACGGTAAAAGTGATGCGATATGTCGTCCTTTCGTAGTCAGTATGATTTCCACTCTTTATATTCATTTTTATATTTGCCGCCTCTACAGTTTTCAAAGTCAGTTTTCTACACAAATTGGTAATATTTTTTACCTTTAGAAATGTATTTATGTGATGAATTAGTGTTTTAGAGATTTCGCGAACTTGATAAGATTTCGTATCAACGCTATAAAATGGAGTGCAGGTGCACCAATAATCTTCTATTCCAGCTTGAGAACACGAACGATCTTCAGGAATCGATTTCAAAAGAGATTGACACGTGAGGCAACCTTGAGGCGCCGGCAGTGTCTGCAACGTAGTAGGACTCTTTCCTTGTGCTAGAACGCTTAAATGTTTTAAAGTAGCATGAAAATCGTAGGGACTGGTTAAACGATGCTTGTTCTGCCTTAAGGCGGCATCAGCCTCGGGGTAGCACTTCTTAAACCATTTCGGTAACCACATAAAGAACATAGGTAGACGTTCTTCAATAAAGCCACTCTTACGATTACGTAAATAGCCCCAGCGACTGCCGTGATCACTAAAAAATACCACCACATTATGTTCAAATATACGTTTGGCATGAAGCTCTTGCAAATAGCCCAGTATTCGTTCTTGAATTGCTAATGGACCATGCCAACTATTATGACTAACGCTATTAATCCAGAAAAGACCGAATATAGTTTTGCCCAGATGGCGTTCAGCGAATTCCAGGCCAAAATCGTAAATGTATTCAGCATATCGCTTCTGACTTATACAAAAACGACTTCCATAGTGCTTCTGATACATTAATCTATCTTCCAGGGCCAAGAGCAGGGGACGTTGGTAGTAGTCTGTGGGCTCATGACGAAATCCAGCTTTGCCAAAATTAAATGTATTTATACCGCATTCGTCTTCGGCAAAGGCGGTTGTAAATCCTTGTTGCCGAAGCGTTTTAAAGAGCGTTGAGCAGTTACTTAAGCCCCAGGATAAGCGGGGTTGGCAAATTTTTTGTGTATCGCTTAAATTGAAGCCTGTCAGGATGGCCATTAGGTTTGGAAAAGTATTATCACCTATCTGAAAATATGAGAGATAATCCAGAGGATTCTGATTTCAATGTCACGCGTAACGTGTAACGCGCACCTTATTGTATCCAGACAACTCATACCAATTACGAGCTTCCATGTACCTAACTACCCTTGGCATTGTACGTCTTGCGTTAAATTGCGAAACAGAATCTATCCCGAAAAGCAAGATGCCAAATTTTCTGGTCGAATTTTTTACGCCCTTACGAGAGTATTTCGATCTGTCTTCACGACTGTATATAAAGAATAAACCCTCTTGATATATTAATGAATTGTGAGACGACTTCCGGCACTCAATTAGCATATATTTAATATTAGTAGGTACGACAAAGTCCTGTTGAAAATTCTTACATCTTAGATATCTGCGGATAGCAGATGTTTTACGAATGTTGAAACGATTCGATTTAATGCAAATTATACCTGATTTTGTTTTCAGTGACGCGTATGATTTGCGAATAACAGCATTTGAATGTGCCGCTTGTTGCTCCATAGGCGCTTGTTAAGCTAAAATTGATATATAAAATATATTGTTCATTCGCTGCATCGTATCGCTTTACAACCAAAGGCTCTTTATTGGAACAAATCGGCGACTCCTCCTCCTCTAATTGCTTCACAATATATTTGTCATAAAGACTAATAGTGGGTATATGGCAACTATTACTCCAGACAAGATAGTCACTTACGACCACCTCGAAGTTGCGCCTATATGCACGTTGCAAAATGGTAACTTTCAGATACGATTCTTTGTAACGGATTGTAATGAAGAAAATAATTACGAAGATAATTTTCGTCGGTATATTATTGGGCCACATAAAGCTAAATGAAATGAAATACGCAAGTGCAAATATAATTTTAAATCGGATTTGGAACTTATGTGTGTTCCGCTTCAAACAATGATTTGTTTCACTTTTCAGTGTTTGCTTTTAAAAAGATTGGCATTTTTAAAAACGTGTCAAGCCACTGTTCAAAAGATTCAGATTGACGTGTAAATTTCTCTTTTAACCCCTTCTTGATTGCACAAGTAAGAATCGCAACTACGAAGCCAGTGTTCGAGGATTCAAATCTCAAGAGCGGTAGATTTTTACAGGTGTTTAAGCAGCAGGGCTATCCTACTCTTCTTATTAGAGTGGTTTCGTAGAAATAAATACTAACTGTTCTGTTTGCATATATTACGTGTAATACATTTAATTCTTTGTTTGCACGGTAGATGCGTTCTTTAAAAATGCGTGCAAAAAAATCGTGTAAAAAAATACATGCGGCATGTGGTAAATTTGGGAATATGTTCCATAACTTTAAACAATCGTATAAGATGAAGACACTCTAAATATTTTTCCAAAAGACCGTGCAAAAAAAGTAATAATAAAATCCTTATAACCTATTTATAAAACAAAAGTCATGTTTTGTATTAGAACAAACAAGTCGAAATGAAATTAAGGATAAAAAGCAATTTCTCAATTATTCATCACTACTTGATGACAAGCGTGCACGTTCGTTACCAACTGGATCGAAAAGGCTATCATCAGTAGATACGTCAGACATGTCTAGCACAACTGTCGGATTTCGTTCAAATGAAGAACTTCTGCCGTTATTAACGGTCTCTCTTAGTCTTTTTTGTTGTTATAAAGTCTGTTGGTAACATTTTCTCCCCGTTTTTTGATTCTCAAGTTGCTTATATAACTCTTGATATCCAAGTTTTGATAAGACGATGTGAAAAAAAAAAAACTAGTTTAGTATTCGTGTTGGAGCAAAAAAGGCGTGCATAAAAATATATAGGTGAACCGTGTTATTTTAAGATCGTGTGAAAAAAGAGTTCAATGTATATCATCAACAAACTGTCCTCTTTGTTAACTATATAACAGATGCTGTCATTGCCGTTTGTTTTTTAAGGTCTTGCAGAAAAAATATCTTCTTCTCCGTCGGATAATGTGGTTTATTCATGATACACGCAGCTCTCTTAAGAATTCTTTAAGTATTTCTTCGAATTATTTCTATTTACAAACGTTGAATGGTTTACAAAACGGAGTTTGCAGGCAGTAACCCTTTAGACCCATAGAAGACACGATAGTTAGTACACTAAAATAAAACGAACATACATAATTATTTCGACCCCAAAGCCAAAAGCCTTAGATGCTAGTGCTTTAAGAGTTTAGTCTTAGAGTTTATTCTCTGGCGAAAGTTATAATAATAATAATATTTAGACCCCAAAGTTGAAAACAGTAACTGCCAACCGAGAAGACTGATGCGTTTTCTAACACACAATCATCGCATTAACACATTATAATAATCCTAGAAATTCCATCAAGTGTATGCGGATTCTGCTGTCGCTTCAATAATGACAAGCAAAAAAATGGCAAGTGGTAGCACCCACAGGCGACGCTCCTTCTTTATCCCTTAAGTAATATTAGTTCCATGTAAAACGACTCCAGTCTTTTTGCGTTATAATTGACGGCTTACTAGTATTTTCAATTCTTTGGTCGAAAGTATCGGGATTGTTGCTGCTGCCACTTCCCGAAGTGACTTTATTATTGACCCTCCGCGTTAAGTTCCGATATATCCGCCCGAGTGGCTGACTAACAAACCAATGGTGGAGTTTTCATTAAAACGATAACTTCCGAAGCTAGTGCTTTCAGGCTTTAGTCTTTGAATTCTATTCGTCTGACTAAATTAATGGTAATAACTATAATATCAATAAGTTCCCATACAATGCAATGAACTTCGCTGGTGGTCAGCTGTTCAACTCGTTGTTGTTCCTGCTGTTGTTGACCTGCATATTCGAAAGTCTAAGTTGCCGACAGTTTTAACTGTATTATTATTCGTACGAATGATAAAACGCTACCTTACCTTGAACATTATTCAATTAAGTACGAAAATAAAAAAAAAATTGCCTAAATTCTATGCGAAAAATACGATCCTCCCAGTTACCTTTGATCTCAGCTATTTACCTTGTCATTTGAAAAATAATAGAGGCAAGGAAGCAAAGATTTGCTGGCGAGAAAGTTTTGCCTACAAATTCTTATTTGCTTATGATTTTATTTATGTTATATTACAATGGTAGGTACAGACGGTCAGATAATGCATGCATTACGATTTCAGGAGATAGACATTTAAATGGGATTCGACGCGATCGAATATCTGGATTTGAACGATCTGGGTTCTTGTCTAGTTTAAATTGAAAGCGTGAAATATCTAGAAAGCTCGGGAAGGCGTTCTATTTCAACCTCGGAACTGCAACAGCCTATCTTCCATTTACCCTAAGTTGGTAAATGTGTGGTCTCCTCAGACATCTGTGATAGTTCATAATAACCCAAGTGAGGAAACATTTACGATTTCTTTTTAAATGCAACCTCCATTGGGAAGAAATTTTGCTGATTTTCACTTATACATGACATACGTGATTATGAACGAATGTATATAATTTGGACTTTATACGTGATGCGAAAGTATAACCTTGAAATCTAGAGAAAAATCAAAAAATGTTTAGAAACTTCCGCAACGTTTTTGCTATGGCAAACGTAGACTAATTACGAATTATATAAATTCTTCTAATCTGTATTTGTACTAGGAATGCCAGTAAACCAGTTTCGAAACTGGGTTGGAAATTTTTCCCTTGTAAATGCGAACGTGGTGATACATACATATATATATGTATTCGGAGAATTCTCATAAAGCTGACCGAACGAATGGTAACCTTAATCTCAATAATTTGTAAAGAATTGTGGGCAGCGAAAATTATACAAAATCGTCCAATAACTATGCCTGAATTCAATAAATAAAACATGTGACCGTACAAAAAACGTTTATTAGGAGTAATAGACTGCTCTCTTAGTGGTTTAAGTTAACTTTGATTAAAATAGCGATCTCCCGATCCGTAATATGATGACGATTAAATATCGGTCTATCCAGTTCATCTGTGTAACGTATAGCGTAGTGTTCAAGCCAGCCATAGGTCTGACTCGTTGTTATAGGGGCGATATATTCTTTGCGAGGATCGTATTTGCAACGTCTGTTTAGTTCCTTTTCATAAATTGGGATATTCTCCTGTGCTTTTATTTCCGTATCATGTCGAGCGTAAAACTTCGGCGTAAGCGGTTTACTCCGGTAATTTGGTTGATATTTTCTTTCAATGTGCGGCTTGCCACAACAAGCCATCCTAGACTCAATTAATATATGTGCAATTCCCTGCTTTTAATAAAAAATATATAATTAATACATCGTTTTTGTGAACACGGTTCGCAAAGATTGAGTATTGAGTATTGTAGCCAACTTTCTAAACGAAAATTGTCACGTTTGTCAAATTCTATAGACAGAGTGTACTTAGGTATATTGAAATTGATAGGGAGGAACCGACAGTGTGACGACTTGAGAGGGTTGAAATTAGAAATTAATTTTGACATAGTAAACGCAAATACCAAAATCGCTATATTTTTACACATTATTTTTTTTAATTTATTTCTTTTTTTAACTCTCTACAATAGCTAAACTAATTTATTTCTCTAAATTAAATGGATCGTGTGTTGCGCCATTTTGGTCCAGAAACTTAAAAGAAACATCGGCATAAATAATTAAATATATTATCCTTAATCAGATATGTTTTTAAAGTAAAAAGATAAAGCATTACTCATTTTAGGCTAAGAATTCGTCCAAATTACAATTGAAAAATTATTTTTTTAATTGGTTTAATAGGGTCGATGTGTTCATATTAGTTGCGAGCGTTTTTTCACTTATGTTAGGATTATTTAAAAGTGCTGTTAATGTGGCATGCGATGAACTTAATGTGCTGGATTTACTTTTTGATATGATCGACGAATCTGATGAACTAATGCTTGAAGAAGTTGATGGCATAGTAGAATTATCTGCTAAATGATTACTGGCGACAGTTGTCGTTGCTGTTTGTGTCCCTTGCAGAAGAGCATTGCGCAAATGACTGTTACCTTGCATTGTATTAGTGCCTGTCATCGAATATGAATTAATAATCAAGCCGCGACTTTTAATATTCAAATCGACAAAGAACACTTTCATTTTTTGTATTATGAAGTCGGCCACGCTAAAGGTCATCATTAGAGATAAATCAATGTTCGGTTTACTGCGGTATATGTCATGTGTTTGATACAAACGACAGACTTCATCGTAAATTAAAAATAAAAATCGAGAATTGCGATTCTGTTGCGGTATTATTTGCTGGGATACCAACCAATCACGATCTTCATGATCTGGTAAGTAACGTATTAGTTCAGGATGCTTGCTAGCCAAACGCTCCTTGCCGTCTGTGCCGAAACCGAATGCTTGATTAGCTTGAACATCCAGAACAAATTTGGTGGTTGTTGATATGTGTGCCGTATTCCAGAATATTTGCCTTCTGGTTGGCTGAGACGTCACTTTTTGTTGTTGTAGGGCAGTATTAGAATTAGATTGTTGTTGATTACTGGAGTTGGAATTCTGTACAGCGCTGATCTGTGATGTCGACGGTACAATATTGGTTATTTGCTGCTGTGGCTGTTGTATTACCATCTCATCAGGAAAAAAACGTTTCTGCATTTCAATAACGGCAACAGCAGGTTTCGTAGGCGCAGGTCGTTTAGCCGCTATACGCAAGTTGTTACTGTCATAAGATAATAACTGTGGGCTAGTCGCTAGTGCATTCTGCGGTTTAAATCTGTAGATTTTGTATTGAGATTTCGCATTTTCCAACAAAGCGCACGACATTTTCTGAAACTATATAATTGAAATAATTAACGCATTCGAAATTATTTAACGCACAAAAAATCATCCAAATACGATCTACTTTGATTTTTACTACTTAAAATATACAAAAATACAATACAATACAACACAAACGCGCACGTGATACTTACTGCATCTTCAGATACTGAACCTTGACCTAAATTCTCCTTGATATTCTTATAAGCTGGTTTAAAAAAATTCTAAAAGAACATGTAAAATCCCTTTATATATATCCGTAATAAATTCACGGTAAATCTGAACGGACCTCTACGAATTTTTTAATTAACTCGTCAATTTCCTTATCAAAAGAGCTTTGCACTGCTATGCGCACCAGTTCCAGCGAGCGCATAGCAGACTCAGCTGCAGTGCTATTAGAACTGCTACAGTTGTAGCGTTGCCGTAATTTTTGCAGCGTAGTCTCGGCCATTTGAGGGGTTGTTACAAATTTCTTAATAAAATTCGAAATTCTGTTTAGTTGCAAAGTTAGTAAAATTTGGAAAACTTTACCATTGTATCAGCTATTGAGCAAGTTGAAGTGATCGCGACAGAGGGAACATCGACTTTTGTGCAGGTAGCTGCAGGACTAGCTACACTTGTAACCATTGAATGAGTTGTCTGGTTTGAACAATTGGAATCATCGGACGAGGAATTTAGTCCTGTAGGAGATCGATTAGCTTCTGTCGACGAAGCTGATGTAGAACCGCTTTCACTTAGAATTTTCCAACTTCTTTGAATAACCATTTCCAATATAAAATTGAATTTTTAAAAAACAAAACAAATTTCATATATTTTTTGTCAACTTATATTCGATAATATTAAGATTTTCTTCGCAGGTGTTTGTATCCTTAAGAAATGTGTGTAATGCGCAAGTCTTAACATAATTTTGTTTACGTTTCTTTACTCCCAAAGCAAATATGCAGAGTATATACTCAGTGGTTAAAATTATAACAATCGTTCTCGTCCTTATTGTATAGTTTGCATTATCTCACGTAATGCATTGTCATCTCCCTCTATTACATTCTGCTCTTGTTCATCTTCCATTTCCATATGACAATTTGTTTTCTCCAAATTTTTGGTATATGGGTTGTAACCGCGTTTTTGCGCCATTTCTTTATCGAACTCATCCATGTATATAAGAGGATTTGAATAATTGTTAGGTCTCACGTATTCGCAGCTCACGAAGATTTCTAAAATATCGGGCACCATAAAAGCAAACAACCAGCAGACGAGCGGTGTTGTTCCGCATGTGTAACTAGCTTCTTTATGATAAAATAGAAAACCATCTAATTGTGGTTGATTATCCGACCAAATAGGATAAGTCTGCAATATCGCCGCAATCCGTTCCTCATGTGCCATATCGTATCGTTTTAACAAACAAAACGATTTATTATTATTTTCGGTTCGCTTCTCGAAGTTGCTCTCGTTCTCTTCAAATTTGGATCGCAACCAAAAGAAGCGAAATTGCGCGTCACAGTTCAACATACTCTGATGACCATAGAAAATGACGTCCAAAACGTAGAAAAGATCCAGTTCTTTACAGAATACACAATCTAGTATAGTAGAAGACTTCCGAGCATCTGTGCCGTCGCCTGGTAATTGGCTATGAAATTGTAAACAAAAACGACCAAATTTACTATACATTTTGGTTTTGCCGTCACTAGCTGCAACAAAACACCGTTGGCCACGCGGACAAGGCACTAAAAACCAATCACTAAGATCGCTTGGTTTTTCTCTCATCCACTCTGACAATTGCAATTTTATTTCACTTCCATATATATCTTGAAATTTAGGGTGCTTATGTTGTTTTACTTTATGTAGATATATTTGAAAGTTACGTCCTTCGTCATGTTGCTCCAAGCGACGACATTTTTGCTCATTTAGTAACTGAAGACGGCGAATTTCTTGCCGATCCTCTTTCTTAAAATTTTTTTTATAAAATTCCATTACTAAAAAATAGTGAACTTCCTTTACATGTTTTTTCGTTCTTATTTCAGGCATAGATATAAAACAACGTTTTACAATAACAATGCTTCCATGCTTCCGTGCTGCCAATTAATCTTACCAGTCTGCTAATGGTACGATGCAAGCAGTATTCATAATGCAAATGTTCATGTTTTCCGTTGATAGTTACTGACAAAAAAAACTTGCAGAGAATGTAGAGATTAAATTTTGTTGTTTGCTATTTACAATTAAAAAGAGAAGAAAAGGAATACTATTATTTATATAATAACATATATAAATAATATATATATATAATAATAATATATAAATAATATATATATAATAGTAACCTAATACCGAGTATGCTTGTTGCTGTAAATCTGATAACGTGTATCACTGTGTGACGAATTCTAATTTTTGCTCATTATTTATTATATTTTTTTACAAAATTCTTCTTCAAATCACATATAAGCAACTAAAAATTCGCAATGTTGTGTAAAAAAAAAAATTATAAATACTTTCTTCCCTTGTTCTAGAATCGTTGAACCTTGCTAAGTCACAAATAGTTTGAGTTTAGTTAAGCTAATTAAGAGGGAAATAATCGGGAAAGGATACATAACAAATATACATTAAAACGTTACAAGTTTGTTGGCTTCCACTTCGTTTTATTCATAACCCTTTAGTTCTATAAAGCTATAAAGTGTACGCTAATTCAATTGTAATTATCATCCATCAAATTAAACTAATTAACAAAAACTTGATACAAATTTCCTAGTATCTTAGTAGCAAAAATGAAAAACCATCATTTGAAAAGTTTAAAAAAATATCAATCACAATATGATATGTCTGAAGGCTCCATTTTATAAATTTGTATTTATGGAATTTTTACTTTAAAAATATATCTATTTATGCGAGTTCGCAAACGAGCGAGATTTTCTATTTATTTATTTTTTTTGTCTTATAAACTGGTAACTCTCGTTGAAAATATGTAACTCTAGAACAAATTTGTTTAAAAATAGAGTCATTTTTCTCTAGTCGACTTTGACAGATGTAAAAGAGTATATTTAACAGCTGTTGTGCATCTGAGAAGCCAAACAAATGGAAGTTACCGAACAATGATGAATGCTGGTTCATATGTGAAGCACCACCAATCGAAAACCGAAAGCGAATGGTAATTTTCGGATATGCAATTATCCCCAGAAGAGGATTTTTAAAAATTATATTTTCAATGCCCATAATGATGCTTTATTAAAATATATAGTTTATTATTTAAATTATATAGTTCTACAACATTATTACTTTCAATTTTTGTTTTTAAATTATTTCAATATTTATTTTAGTTTTATTTTGTTTGTTTTAAAATTTTTTGTCAGACTTTGTTCTAATCGACCTGAGTGTACAATACTCTGCTGATTATTGACTTAAATCTTTGAATTCTATTTTATAGCATATAACCGCTGCTGTTCTATATATGATTGTCAGTCTGGACATATTCGCCACATATCTCTTTAGCTTATGCCATTCATACCCCGCATCAAAAAAAAGTAATAATAATAATTAATGCAAGCATATGTTTATCTCTTAGTTCCGCTCTATTCGTTCACCGTGAATGGTAGCAGCGACAACGATGACAAAATCATATATAAAGCAAGTAAAGAGGACATCAACGTTCGCCCTAAAAGATTTGGATTTCGGTGCATTCGCATTATTGTGAGTAGGCATTTTTCAATACCCAACATTTTAACTTGATATATTTTTGAAATTATATTCCTTCCTTCATTTTGGGGAAATTTATTTTCGTAACTTTGATACCCTGACAAATTACTGTTCGGCGTTTGTTAGCCGCATATGCTATGTGGGCGTTCTAATAATTTGTTCATATTTTGATCGTTAAGTCCAAAAATATATGTTTAACTTATTTCATCAGTATGCAGAAAATGTCTCGTTTATTCATACCAAAATTAGTTATCCCGAAGGATTCAGCACCAAAACACATAGAAGCATTATCCAGAAGCCAAAGGGTAACTAAGAGTACTAACCTATGACTTCTCCTTAATTATCATTATATCATATTATTACGTTATCATTATAGCTAATGAATGAATTAGGATTAGTTAAAGCCGCTGGTAACGGATTTTTTCATTTCATGCCAATTGCGCAACGTTCACTCGATAAATTGTGTAACTTGGTGGACGAATGTGTGCTTAAGACTGGTAGTTATAAAATAACCATGCCTATATTAACGCCCACTGAGTTGTGGCAACAATCGGGTCGACTGCATGGCGATATCGAAGAATTTTTCATCTTAAAGGACAGACACGACAAAAAATATTTACTAAGTCCTGTAAGAATGTGAATTTAAAAGCTGTTAGCCTATGTATTTCGTAAGCTATTTTCGTTTATATTTTGCTATTTAGACACACGAAGAGGCTATAACGTCAATATTGGCAACAACTGCGCCAATATCCTATAAACAATTGCCACTAAGATTATATCAACTCGGTCCAAAATTTCGTGATGAGCTAAAAGCTCGATTTGGTTTGGTGCGTGCTAAGGAGTTTCTAATGAAAGACTTATATTCTTTTGATCGGTCTGATAAAGAAGCTGAGGAGAGTTATAAAATCATCACATCCAGTTATGCCGAATTATTTAAAAAGCTTCAGTTGCCATTTGAAAAAGGTTGAACATGATTTGAAAGAGATTGCTGCAGTTAAATAATATATGTGTATATTTAGTGGAGGCTTGTACAGGCATAATGGGAGGTAAGTGTTCCCAGGAATATCAAATAGTTTGCCCGGTAGGGGAGGACCGTTTGTTGCGTTGCAAGCAGTGTCATTATGCCTTCAATGTTGACCTTGCGGAGGGAGTGGCAAAATTCTGCTTGAAATGCCACAGTTCGGATTTGGAGGAACTGAAGGGCATCGAAGTGGCGCATACTTTCTTATTAGGAGACAGATATACCAAACCTTTCAACGCTACATACTTGGATAGCGATGGAAAACCAAAGGCTTTAGTAATGGGTTGCTATGGGCTGGGTGTTAGTCGTGTACTGGCAGCGTCTTTGGAAGTCTTATCAAGCGACAACGGGTTGGTTTGGCCTTCTCTTTTAGCCCCTTATGATATATGTGTGATAGGACCTAAAGACGGAAGTAATGAACAAGAACTGGGCGATGTTATAGAAAAGGAAGTATGTACGAAAATTACAGAAATTTATGGATGTAATGATGTTGTGCATGATGACAGAAAATATTTAACTATTGGCAAGCGTTTATGGGAGGCAAAAAGGTAAATTTTATATATATCTAATATGTAAGATATGTATTCGCAACAAATTTGATTTTTAAAGAATGGGCTATCCCCTAATAATTATTGCCGGTGGAAAAAAGGCAAATGATACACCTATCCTTGAACTTCTAGTTAAGAATCACCATCATGAGTTGCACGTAGATACTGTGTTAACAGAAATACACAAATACAAAGATCACAAAACTGCTCTAAGAAAACGTTGCCATTGATAAGAAGAAAAAACTTTTGCTAAGTTTTTTATTTTTTAGTAATTAATTGCGTGTAGTTAGTTAACAAGATTAATAATAAAAAAAAAAGCTATCACAAAATAACAGGACTAGTTTTAAATAGCTTCAGTGCCTCTCATAGTCGGGTAGGGGTATCTCGGGATATGTTTGTAACGTGGCTCTACGTGTCGGGTTGTTTTGATTAGATGGCTGCGTATTAATGTAAGACCACGGTAATTGCCCCCTCAATTCCTCACTAACACGTGGATTTGAACTTGGCGTATGGTAGTTTTCGGAAGTAGTAATATAACGGTAATTAAGAGGAGTTTCTGTTGACAATTGCTGTTGATGAAGGATCTGCGTTATCGGCGAGCTGGTGTAGTCTAATCGATCAGGATTGGCATTAGTAGAATGGATCGTAATTGTTTGTTCATTGGTTGGGTGTTCCCTGCGTAATGGAGCACTTGGCGCATTCTCAGCTTGCTGCTTAGCAATTATTGACGGTTCTCTTTGAAGTGAATGAACATTCTGTACCTGCAAAGGTTTAGGTTTTATTAGATGGTCCTCCTGTAATTTCGATGATTGTCTCAGCGGTACACGTCTCTGTTCATCGTTTGGCATAGTTGTTTGCGGCTCTTCGCTACGCTCGCGTTTCGTTTGACTAACCACAGGTGTTCGCGGTAAAGGAGCAGTACTATCGGTGGCTCCACTGCTAACGCTACTTTTGCTAGAAGAATTCTGTTCCAACGAAATAAATTTTATTTATTTTTGATAAATTCGGTGAAATTTTGATCAAACATACCGGCTTCGCGAGTAGTCGCGATAGTGATAAGCAAAAAGCTGAACCAAATATGTTTAACAACCAAATCAATATGATGCGCGAACTTATGCAACTCATCACCACGGCAGGCGTAATGAAGTAAGCGTCATAATTTTTTAGAAATTTCATTACATCGTCGTTACTTGTTGACGCACCCACATAATCAAGTGTCTTCTCGGCAGACTATCGGTTAAAAAATTGTATTAAAGAAATGGTCCACGAACACGAATAAGGGTATGGCACTTCTTACCACTGTCTGTATTACATCATTAACATGATATCCGGTGGCTACTGCATCCACAATACTGCCAGCGATGATGACCAGAAACCAAGGCCCAAAGCAAAAGCACGCTACTGTTTTACTAACTGGTCCACATATACTAGAAATCACCAGTAACGAAGTAATTATCCAAGTGGCACTAATAGCAGTGTATGTTAATAAAAATATATATGTACGATGGGTAAGCTTATAAGAATCGTCCCAAGAAATGTTTAAAGTAACAGTTTCCTGATTTATCGGTAAAGTGATGTTAGGAGAACCACACTCTTTATCTATGAAAATATGTCAGACTTATTTCACATGAATATATAAAATGCTATAAGGTAACATTACCTAAAAATGTGAAAGGGCTTAACTGATATTCCGTCTATTTTTATTTTTTTCAAGCTAAATGAATCTTTCATAAATTGTGTTATGCGTGTATTGAAATCTCGTGGGTTTTAAGTTTGTAATAAGGAATTGCAACCCAACGATTTTTTTTAATGTTGGCAAAGTCGTGATTCATTGATAATTATATGAAAAAAAGAAAAGCGGAAAATGCGAACAAATATGAAAATTTTTATTGTACCCTTTACATTTTTAGGTAAAGATATTTATTGTATATGTAAAAAAATAGTTGAGGAAAAACTTACTTAAAAAATAAATCAAATTCAGGATGAAATGAAACGGTTGACTTGATATGTCCGCAGCATCGGACGTATTTGTGCACTGCCTCAATATTATGCCCCATATGGAAAGAGCTAAGTAGCCGCAGCCTTGCAGCTGAAACAAATTGAACGAAACCTTGTTATTTATTAGCTCGAACCCCCATCTGTATACATATATGTGAAAAAAGGGCAACGATGTAGTTTTAGAACCCAATTGTTTCAATACGTGCGCATTTACATATGCACGCAATGTAATGTAATGTGCTTGGAATAAAGTGGTAGACGTAATTAGATTGTGTAAATAAAGTTGTGATGTTTTAATATAAAATGACAGACTTTTCTCGTATTGATAAGATAACAATGCGAAAGAATGACATTTGCATGTTTCGGTTGCCATTAAACAAATCGATATTACATTCCTTCGTATTACATACGTAGTTATTATCATGTACATATTATATATGCTTACTTTTTTACGTGTATATGTATAGAACGGTATTATTACAGATATTTGAAAGAAGAGATCAAAGTTATTTCGTTTTTTACATAATTTTACTATTGTTGTTAATCATAAACTTTGAATAATGAGATAAGGTATTTATTTACATTACAACGTGCGGTACGGATAGTAACCAACCGAACATATGTGTGTATATAAAACCAAAGTATAGTACCAAAGCATAGTATCCACACTTACCAATATAGCAGCCGCCATAAAGAATATAAAACACTTGGCAAAACCTATATTGACGCCGGCTTGCGACATCATATTAATTTGCCTCAATTGTATTCCGATAATTTACTATTCTGCAGTACAACTTCGTCAGAGCACCAATAATTCAATTACAAGTATTATTAAACTATTCGAAGAGAAAATAAATGCAGGCACTAATGAAAAAGATTATACTACACTTGGATCGCGTATTTCACAGCTGTCACATTTACGGCAAAGATAAGGAGACTCCAGTTAAATAGCTTTTGCGATAGCAAGCCATTGGGATCGTTTTTATAAAGAATGTATTCATTGTTCTGACATACATTTTCATGTCGACAGCGTAAGGGTTAAGTTTTAGCTTAACATCTCACTTTTTTCAATTTGCCTATTCCAAGGGCAGCAGAACGGACGTGGGGCACATTAAACAAAGTACGTGTATCTCACGAACGCCCTCTGTTAGGCTTGTATGTCTGGCAGTTTGTGTCGTTTTTACGATTCAAAAAAAAGAGATGAAGGCAGAGAGAGAGAGAGGGGGACAGAGAGAGAGAGAGAGATGAATGATATCTATGATATATATGATATAGCTTCTTTTATAAAAATTCTTATACGCAGGCCGATATTGCATATGGTTCACATTGGTCACGTACCGTGTTAGATGGATGGCGATGGGTATACATGATTCGATCTCCGCCTTTTCTTTACTTCGAATAGTTAACAGTTGAGAATATGTGTAGAGTCTGCTAGGTACGTCTGCACTGTGTTCCGATCGTTTTTTTAACGAAAATCTTAAATTCGCCATGAAATTAAGTAAAAATCATATATATGTGCGCAATATTTGCACATTTTTACTAAACAAATGGCAATCAATGCGAATCTCAAATTTAGCACACATATTTATCAGAGCCGATCTCAGTAAAAGCAGGTATGCCTTCAATTCAGAAAAATTGCTTATAACACACTACAGAACTGCTTGTGATAAAGGTTATATTAAGGTTGTGCGGCCCTGGTCGATTCACAAACTAAACTTGATTGTTCGTCGGTCTATTGTCTGTCCATGTGTCGTTGTGTTCAACCTACAGGTCACAATCTTTGAGATACTTTGATGGAGTTTGGCACGCTGACGTGCTTTGATTCAAGGATGAACGCTATTAGAACCCGTATGGGTTCACTTTTTGACCACTCCACACAAGGCCTTGTTTACAAAAGTCGTTGCATGGAAAAGAGGTGCCATTTTCAACATTTTTCGACAAAACTCGTTGACTGCGGGAATATTTTGAATTCCCTTCCATATAATCGTTCCTACGAAAACTGACCCTTTATATAGTAAAAAGTTAGAATTTCATGGTGAAAATTTATAATAGGTGATAATAGTATGTTATCAAAGAAATCAAACTTAGAGAATCTGGACCACGTAGTTCTATATTTTGGATGCCACCGCATAAAAGACAAAAACGTCTAGTGTTAATGTTTTATGATGAAAATGTGTTCATAATAATAATTTGGCACAAGAATTAATTGGACGAATTTTGAAATGCTTAGGCCTATTTCTTGGACCCCACTCCATATAAGATTTCTCATGATTAAGAAGTCCTTCATAGGATGGTTTAACTTTTAACATTTTATGATGATAATTAATCCTTAGTAGCAGTCTAGCAAAGAAATGTTCTGTTCGATAAACAGCATCTACCTCGGCTGGGGTTGACTCGCTAACTTGATCTTTTCCTACATATCTAACCATCTACCACAGGTCGTGAATATGGTTCTAATACCCCTTATTTCCCATGGAGTGGAAAATAGCTCGAATAAGATTCATTCCTAAACAGGGCTGTTCTTTTGCGCGTAACGATTTTCGACCGATTAGCATCCTATCCTGTTACGGAGGCACAACTTCATTCATTCTTGAATAATAGTAATGTGTGATGCTCAGTTCGGATTTTGGTGTGGACGTTGCACCTCGAAACTTTTAATTTCAGTCACGGAGTCGATTAGAGATGACATCAATGTTTGTACAAGCTGTGTTCTGGTCGCTCTGGCTCTCATATACTAAGCTTATCAACGGATTTTATGATAAATTCAATTGTTCTCGAGGTGGCTGGTAAACTTATGTGGTTGTATATTCTGGATTGGAAACAGTTTGTTTCTGTGAACGGCTCGTAACCCCCCTACTGTTTCATCTCTTCGTAAATGATCTCAGGGATTTGGTTCGTAGCTGTTACCTTTTTGTGCGTATGCAGATGACATCTTTCTGCTTTATAAAGCTAATGCAAATAATTTCCATTCGTTCGAAAGCGATATTAGCGAGTGTTTAGCAATTGACAACTTCTGGATGCCAGACAACGTGCTTTGCATTAACTTATTCTTGATCTTGTAAATTCAATGCAAGGTCACGGGGTACCTCTTGAACGCAAACTCAACTTTGGCCCCCACATTGACAATGTATATGCTTGCATTGTGCATTGCGCTTCGAAAACCGTACAATCGAAATCTATACCAGTCTCTACAGGATAACCATACCATTGGACATTCCCTCTTCGTGATGCATGTTAACTATTGTATCGAAGCCTTTTCTGGGTGACCGAAGGCGTCGTGACTTAAGCTTCAAAGTTGTTGTTGCATTGTTAACAGTGAAACACGTTTTGTTTACAACGTCAGGACGTTAGAAACCATATCTTCTCCTTCGTTCACGCTTTCCAAAAATTCTCCTTTCCCGATTATCAAAAATTGAAGTTGCTTATCTATCTCTACAAAATCATTCAAACTTGAACCATGAGCGTTTTAATAGATCGATTGCAATTTTCTAGATTGAATAGGAACCCTTTCATATAATACAACGTTCTTCTAATCCATCAGCTGAATGATCTTTTACCGGTCGTGTTGTTAGATATTGAAATACGTTACCACTGACTCCGAAATGCTCCGATGATTCCTTGAATACGTTTAAAAGAAAATTGACCGCACTGCTAAACTCATAATTTATATTTTGTTGCTGGTACGAACTGACGACTGACGACTAAGAGGTTTATCGAGCAAGATGATTACGTTTGCAGCCATCTAGCTGATAAGTCGGCTTTATATGGCTTTATAGTTATTTAATAAATGAAATGTGACTAACGGTAAGGAATTTGAATCACTTAGGTCTATTTATTACACCCTAACGTATATGGGGGTTATTTCACGACGAGGAGCTAGTTAGAGCAGCAGAGAGGGAGAGAGAAACTGAAAAATAATAAAATTTTGTTAAATTTGGATTGCGTTTTTATGAATTTATATCATAACGACACAAATTTACAATACTGTACAGATGTACATTGCGGATCCCATCAACCAAGTACTTATTAATTTTCCTTCGAAACTGAACTTCTTACGCGTTTTTCTCAAGCAGCTCATTATCGTTCAAAAGGAATTTTATTTTTTTAAATAATTTTTAAGGTTATCATTGACCGTGGGGGAGGGCGTGTTACTCGGCCAGTAAATATGTCTATCCATCCACCTGTTTCTATTTCCTCATAAATGAAAAGTGTATTGTATTTGAAGATTTTCGGGAAAATAAACATAAATGAATGGAGATCAACGAAATTTTTTTCGAGTGCAAATCGATTGCTCTCTCCCTCCTCTCTACATCTCTCTACATGAAGGTCATGTTTTTTTGGTTGGTACCTATCGAACTCGCTTTAAGTAATTGGCGCTTTAGCATGCACCCTTGCTCTCAGATTATGTAGACAAGTACGTTTTTTCATTATTAGAACACTTTTGTTGACTCGGAATTTGCTAAAAACCTTTATCATGAATATACTCACAATAAAAACCTTCACTATAGATAAACAAAAACCAGGTAATGCAAATCTTGGGTGCCCTTACATGTAGGTAGACTAAAAAACAAAACGTTAAATAATGTGTTAATTAGATAGAGCTGTTGCATTGGATAAATTTCCTATAAATGCAAAATGAGCTGGAGCTCAAATCTTAATTATCGCAGGTTCGTCTTGTGACGAATACACGTAAGTTTCGTAAAATATTTTTGATTTTTTTTCTCTCTTTAGGAATATTTTTGTTTATAAAATTTAGATAAAATATTTTTATTTACGTCAACGCTTTGCAATGCATTTTTTTCATGGAACCAAATCTACGATACTAACAGTTGCGCGAACGATAGCGATCGGGATAGAAAGAGACTACGACAGTTCTTTCATATATTTGGATACATTTTTCAATCTGTTTGATGTCTTATTAACTTATGCCCAAGTACACGGACTATCTAAGTGAATCATTTTATTTTCTATATTGAACGGAGTGGTTGATTATCTCACCCCATACATTCTTTGTCTCTTTTATATGATATTTTTTTTTGCTTTTAACTACTGCTTACAGCGAAGTTAATGTCAGCGCTTGTGTGTGCGATCGTTTCTATAAAAATTTATTTATTTTTTCAAATTTTTTGCTAGCTTTCGGTTAAACGGTTTATCTGTTACTGACAGCGAACGTATAGCCGAACATCCATTAGACTTAACATAATGCTAGAAGAAGTAATGGGTAAAATCATTAGTATCTAATAAACGTTAGTGTTCTAAAGTTACATGAAGATCTACCCGTAAAAAGAAGAAATAACTGCAAATGGTTTGATTGATAAGATAGTAGGGATTCAGATTCAGAACGTATAAATGAGCATGTGGCTAAGGTTCGTATCATTCGTTTTCTTTTTTCCATTTTCCACTTTTGTAATGCGTTCATTTCAATCGAATTTCATTGGCGAGATATATACGTTATTCTTATGGCGAGAACACACACATTTCACTGAGCTGTTACTTAAGTTGTCGAGAGAGAGATAGAGAGAGAGAGTAGGATGCAATTTAACTAGAAACGTAAAGGTAAATTAATCCAAGCTTTAGCTAGTAATAAACGCTTCGCTGCACTTTCCCATATATCTACAAGATGAAATTATGACGGCATTTGATTGTTATTTGAATGTTCAAGTACTATATAGAAGCAAGCCCTTTGTTGTACGTAAATATCGTTAACATATAATTCTTGAATAAAATTATTTGAACGATAACAAATCTTTAGATTGTGGTTATACTACTGGTTGAACTTGCGTCTTGGCCTAAAAAGTTAAAACTTATATAGAATTATACACTAGACCCTTTCACCTTTATTTACCTCTTTCACAATTTTACACAGATGACGTTTGTTATATCCAACATACGATCCCAAAGAGAAATGCATAGAAGAAAATAAATATAGCAGAGAGCCTACGACGTACCTGCATATTGGTAATTAGCGCGCGAATGCAATGTGTGTCTGTCTGCCAATTCTTGCTCCATTGAAGAAAGGTTCACCTTTACGTGGACCTCTCGTCAATTCAAGTTAAATTGAAACATTAACTAAAGAGTTTCATTGTTTTACGTTTATACAATTCCCTGGGTTCTGCCAAATCGTGTTACAATATGAAATGAATCATGTCCGCTATAATGTGACATAGGATACGTGATATACACAGTTTCACATGTCGATTTGTCAACGTTCACTTCGCTATCGCAGAACAATAAACGCGTCACGATTACCTCTCCGACTTATGTATATATATTATCTAACTTCAGTTCAGAAAGATTCAAATCTACCTGTCACCTAAGGTGACAACTTTGAACATTAACTACTGAAAGCACTTTAGTTATTGAAAGAGGACCTCAGTTGAAGATGTCGGCAGATTACATGAAAGAAACGTAAGATATCAAGGTCATGCCGTTGCAACACACTAAGGAACCCTTAAGAAATGTACTCCTGCATTTTGCGATGGTACATAAAATCTTACGATTAAAAGTACAGTTTGCGATTCTCAAAAGCTTTCCAATATTCGAAGACTCGTTTTCGAATTGTCTAACTCTATGAACATCTTGCAAGTACCTGGACAACTGGCGACTAACGAGCTAACTATTTATACTAACTTTAAGAAAAAGAGAAAAAAAATCGATTGTCTTAGTTGCTAGTGCTGATCCTACTTTTAGTCCTACAGTTTCTTTCTTTGACTCTCAGATTCCATAGTCTACCTTTACTTTTTTTGTATAATCGCACCACTTGTAGTACGGAGCCTTGTGAGAATGTAACTTGCCTGACATCTACTCATTTGTGTGCGAATCTGGGTTACCTTAACTCTCAGTGAACTCTTTGCATTCCGTCCCAGAGAGGGGTTTTCATAAAAAGTGAAGCCTTATTTGACAAATTTGTCTAATTTTCTAATATTTCATGATAAAAATTGTTCTAATTTGTTACAGAAACTCCCTGTAGCACCAAGTCCACTAGTTCACGTCACGTCTGCTCTCTTACACTCCACCTTATATAGAAATTTCCATGAAAAATATGCCTCTAAACAGAAACAAGGCACAGTTTTGATATTTTATCACGGAAATAAATAAAGGATTGTGTTAAGCGATGTTTTGTAGGGAATTTACTGGTTGACCTTGTCTCACCATCACGTTTTTACTAATCTCTAGTACAATGAGGCGTACCGAAGTTTATTATCTGAAAAATTCATCAGACTCTTTTGATAATATTTTTCAATTTATTTCGACATACATTTCAGCACTTTGTGATATGTAAATGTGAACACGTATAATTTCGAAGTCATTTTCGATCCTTTCTCGAACACACTGTATAACAATTTTACGAACCAAAGGGTGTCCCATAATTCCGACGAAATTTGAATTAAATAAAAAATGGGGTTATTTTTTAATTGTAATTTTTTTATTGAATCATAATATACATAGGATATAGTTATGTGCGGAATAGTACATCGAGCACATGGCCTCCACGATTTTGCGGGCACATACGACCCCTTTTATCGAAACTTTCCATGACTATCTTGCATAAATGTGGCCCAACTTCGTTGAAACAGCTTTGAATCTCCTCCTTCTTGTTGGCTTGTTGGCATAGACCTTTCGCTTCAGGTTAACCCGTCGACGTCCATTGCGTGCGTTTGCAAATACACACGACGTCTATGGTAGCCCTATATTCTTAGTATTATTAAGAAAAAAAAAAAAAGAAAAAAAAGTGTGTTTATGGAAGCGCTCACTGATTTCAAAATAAGCGTCAATGTGTTAATATATTATTATTATTGCTATTGCAAGTGCAACACGTGACTAAATCCTCTGCGTTGCAATTTCCCAACATCTTTCTTTGGCTCGAAGCGCTGCATAGTTCGGCAAAAATGTGGTAAGCGATTTTGTTGCTAGACGCCCATTCAAACGAAAGGTGGCAGACCGTTTCCGTTCCGTTTCTGGTGGTTTATGCGCTATGCTGGAAAACTTTCTAAATCTTTTGCTCCGCACTGTTTTTTCAAACGCCATCTAGTACCCATTGCAAAGCTAAACTTACTTTACTTGTTCCTAAACGACGTAAGTTCAGTTCACAGGCGAAACTAATGGCTTCATAAACGACCCCTTAACTAATGCACTTACATCCTGTTAGAAAAAAAAGCGAAAGGAAAGAAAAGCAACTTTCAGAACAACCCATTAGACGTCGATTAAAAGTTCTTTTACAAAGTGAAAACTCGGTCCAGTTTTCGTTAATTATCAGCGAGGCCCCTAGGCGACTTGGCTGAATTTTAAACACGACAAGAGCACTTCATTAGCGTCAAGAGATGAGATTAGAAAGAAAAAGAATTATGCAAATTTGATTTCTGTGGGTGGACGCATGAACCAATGTAGTTAGGTCTCTCTCTCTCTGCTTATCAGCATTAAAACGCACTTGACGAGTTTCTGCCGTCTTCGTCCAAAAGAGAAATGCATGTCGTATCGCAGCTGTCGCTATTTCCCCTACCACCAACAAACATGTTATTTACAGTTTATCTGCCATGTTAAGGAAATTTTAAATTATAAAATAGTTAATTGGAAATGTAGTCGCGAATAATTTCATTTTAGATCGCACTTATTGTATATATATATAGATATGAACGCATGTTTTATTATGTGACATTTTAACATTTATATCGTATTATATACGAGCTGAAAGTATGACGGGTTCAGCTTCAATTTCAGCAACTTTTTCTCTAAGTACTTCTTCGGCTTCTTTAAGTCCTTCAGTTTTGGAAGTTGTAGTTGAGTTGTTATCATTTAAGAATGATAAAGTCTTAGAGATACGATCGTTATTGGTCATTCCTAGAAGTGAAAACCTTTCGATATAAAAAAAATGGGGAAAAACTTTTTTCATATTTTGTCAAACCTTTTCCAACTTTTTTAGGGATAGTTTCTAAGATTACTTCTGCCTCCGTATTAGTATGAAGTTTTCCTTCTTCGGCCTCTTTCATCGTTTCACGTTTATTCAGCTCATGTTGTTCAGCGTGCTCTATGTTTTTTGTTTTAAATTCGATTCCACAATATGAACTAAGTAGTGAATTAAAAATGATATCATTAAATTCAATGGGCTTACGGTTGTTGTTCCGAGCGTATAGGATGGCAGCAGCATTACGGGATAAAGCTACGCTATCGCCGCTATCGTTGGCTAATGTGATTGAGGCTTTTGTTGCAGCCGGCTTTGCATAGCCTTTGACTATTATCACCGACACTATGGCAAGCAGCGAAAATTTACTCATTTTAAAAGCGTGACTTGTGCTTTAAATCAGTTTAGCGTAATTTTATTTTTTGAACACTAATAACAATATAAACAAAATTCGTAAAATGGCTGTAGCAGCGTACTCCCAACCTTCCGTAAGGTTTGCTTTATGTAAAATGAATGCCTTTCATGAAAAAGCTCTTTGTAGGTTTGTAATAAGCGTGTCGTGTGATTTTTTTTCGCTTTTTTCAATAGATATTTTTTTATTAATAATTACATAAAACTGACGAAATAACTTAGAAAGGCAAAGTATTCTTCTGGATAAGACAGCGCGACAAAAAATAAAATACAGTAAATATGCGAGACAATTAAGAAAAGTTCCGTCTAATGCTTCATATTTCAAGAATTGTTTAAAAATATTCTTCAAAAAGAAAAAAAAAAGTGACTGACTTACGTATAGCCTTTGGATAGCATTTCTCGATGATAATTTGTCTTGTTTTTAAGAGCAATAAAAACATACATAAACAAAAAAATTTATTTTATAAATTAAGTGGAAATCGAAAATCTCCTCCTTTACTCTTAGACCGAACGAAATCATTTTCTTGCAAGATTAAAATTAAAATGAATGAATGAAATTAAAAATTAAACTTGGACCGATCGCTCTTTATCAATCAATCCTTTCGTATTTCGTACGTGAAGGAACTCCTCGAGCATCGACAGTAGATGAAATTGACTTAAAGCCTTACGCAGTCGAAAAATATATATCCTTTACATGATACTTAATACATATATATCTGCAGTTTATTTATAAAAAATTAAGTTTTTGGTCGGTAGTATTTAGTCGATAATAAAACTTCCAGTTTCTAATAAATAATCTCCTAACTGCTTCAAAGCCCTTAATAATTTGACATTTAAAGGGTCGACGTCAATCACGTCTATAGACGTTCATTGCAGTCCTATATTCTTAGTATTGTAAAACACAAGTGCGCTTTTGGAAGCACTTTCAGACTTTAAAACGGGCGTCAACGTGTTAAATGAAAGTATGACATTTTTCCAATAAACAGTCCAGCAACTATACAATTTTGAATTGAATGAGGAAAGTTTATTGTGGGGATAATGTGAAAGACTGTATTTGTTGGAAGAGAAGCTTTTCCAATTTGAAGAAAATAAATTGAAAATAAAATTTTTATCTTCTTTACCAATTTTCATCACTTATTCTGAACGGACGCGGCTATATCGGTTCGAGTTTGAATTTTTGCTCAAAACATGCTTTCTTCTCAGTGCAAATCAACTGAGAATATTCTATTTTAAGTCTTCCAACAATAGGCAAGCATATCGGAGAACGGATGGACGGCTTTGCCTACATCGACTTACAATCTCATACGGTCAAGCATTGTTTCCAAAAGCTCACTGACGATATTCGAGTCGAGTTCGTAATCCACGTGTTAAACGCGAAACGTCGTATTCCGTGTACTTGTAGCAATAATCAAAAGCAATTGATAGAACTTTCTCGCAATATTTTTTTAAATTGTTTGTCAATGAAAATTTCTCACATATGAAATATAATACATGGGAATGTATACAAGATCTGAGTAAACTTTTTAAAAATAGCACAAGTTTTAAATTTTCCACTATTTAGCAGCAACAAGTTGTATGCGTTTCCAGCTAAATATTGTTCTTCGCAGTGCTGGCACAATTAATTAACACATTCTATTAAGCACATACACACAAAATATATACATTAAAATAAACAAAATTCGTGTAGTTTGCTTATAAATCGAGTGGCTAGTACGGTATAGTAGTGTTCGTCTCACTAGCCTGTTGATCGAAAGACGCTTGCAAAGCGATCGATTATGTTGTATTGAAAATTGCGACACTCACCCTCGCTTAAATTATAACGGTAATGACTAAAATTCACGGCTATGAAATTGTTTATAAACAGAAACTCACTATTACATTAAATCACACAAAAATGTCTATAAAAGACTAATTGCAAATTGGAATAGACCACAAACCGTAGCCGCGTTCACTGCAGTTACGAGTTCGCTGATTCGGTGACTTTTCAAAATGAGAGTCATATTTCTTGTAAGCATCTGCTGTTTGATGCTTTCGTTTCCCGTTATCGGTCGTACTTTGCCACCTTTAAATAACCAATCCGGTTTAGATAATAACACACTCGAAGAATTGGACGCCGCCAGCATTGACGATTCAGCTAAAAATCTTTCCCTGTAAGTATTCCTTTTTCTCTTCTAATATTAATGGAAAATTTATTTCATAGAGAGGATGAGACGCACCCACAATATTTAGATTGTCATCTCGTCGCTTGTAACAATTACGGCAGATCTACATATATTTATGTTATACCAATATATTCGAAAGATCATCGCTTAAGTTTGAAGCAGGCAACCTAGAGAGTGTGCCAGCCAATCTCATTAAATAGTTCAGGATATTTTGTTGATTTACTTAATGTTAGTAAAAGAATTTGAACGAAACATGTTTTCGAAATTTCTCGAAATTGACAAACTAAAGATTGAAGACTCGAAAAATTTAATAATTCAAAAGTGGACTAATTTTAGTTCACGACCTATTGTACAAAAGTCGATCTGAAGTTTTGTGCAAAACATTGAAAAACGATTACATGAAAAGTCAAAAGTAAGAAGTGCTAATGTTATCATCGTACACATGCATAATATATAATTAGAAGGAAAGAAAAAAATCGATTTCCCTGCACATACGTCCTTTAGAAGGCGTGTATTCGAATTCAGCTCAGAAGTAGAAAAGAACATTCTTTTTATTTTTCTTCTAAATACCTTCTAAATTGCAGATACGTGGTAAAAGCAATGGTTTATGAGATTGGGATACTTACCGAAGAAGACAATGATACAAATAATACGAGTTTCGAGAATGAGGAACGTGTGGACTTAACATTCTTTGATGCTCACAGCAACAACAGCCACATCGATTTAGGAAATATCCCGTTGCCTATAAAAACGAATGTCTCGGGTCAAATTTTAACCGGTATCGCACCAATTAATATCGGCGCCTTCAGTAGTGCTGGTGAATTATTGCAGACTTTACCACTCACTGGTACAATTTTTAATATAACACAAAGTGACACAGCTTTCTATCAATTGACCGCAACGAACATTAGTGATAGCATAAAAGGTTATCCAGTAAATGCAAATGAATTTGCTAGTCTAGCTGGTGTGCAACAGTTATTTCCGTCTTCAAGCACAATTTCAGAAGTAAAAGAAGAAAATGTGAAATAAATATTTAAAATGTTTTTTGTTAAAATAATTTAAAATGGATTTAATTAAAAAAGCATTTGCTAAAAATACTTGAAGCGACTGACAGCTTTTAACATGAGTACGAAGAAAAGTTGCTTAAGAAGGACAAAGTAAAAGAAAACTTAAATTTATCTATATAAGAGCAAATAAAAATTATTACATATTGGTTGCTTCGTTATTATAAAAAGAAATGTGTTTTAAAACTTTTTTTCATTTATTTTTGTTTTTTCTCTTCAGTTTTAATATTAATAAATTTTTGTTTAATTCTTTTTTTTTTGTTATTTTCTTAATTTTTTGCATTTTGAAAAATTAGAAATAATCATACAATAATAATATTTATAAATTATAATGTAATAATAATCATAAATTTACCTTTAGTATAACCTTAAACCTTATAGCTGGTTTAAATGTTTTTTAATTTTTTAATTATTTATTTTCATATTTTAGTTATGTTGTCTCGGGGCTTCTCTTGCCTTATTTGCATGTTTTTTTGTTTTATTGATTGTTGTTGTTGTTGCTTAGTGTTTTACATTAGCGAAACATTTTGCTACGAAACGGAACGGTGCAAAACGCAAAAGGCAAGATGTTCCATTTTTCAGTAAGAAGAAAGAAAAAAAAACAAAACAGGAAGAAAAAACAGTATCCAACTTAGGGCCCCATCGTTTGCCGACATACGTAGAAAGAAAACGTAAGAACAGTACGAAAACCAATTCAAAGTTCTACTCCGGACTATAATTTGATCCAATATTAGGACAGGTTAAAATTGTGCCCGCGAACTGAGGGTCGTTAATAAATGGTTCAGGACATCGGGTAAACTCTACAGCTGTGGATTATGCGCTCGGTGTAACGAATGTAGAGTTCACTAGCTGCGGATAACCTATGCATTCTTCTTACTCTCCAATGTAAAAAGTTTCGATGGTAAATTTGCTGTTACTCGATATCGAGAAACGTGCAAATCGAACCTCGTTTCTCATTTAAGCTTTCGAGAAAAAAAAAAGTGCAAAATTCAACTCTGCACTATCCTTGCGAAGGAAGAAAAACAGGACAATTACAAAAAACGGCAAGGAATCAGCAATCAAATAAGTTTGATATGGGATGCTAGGATGCTAGGATGGTACGTTCCTTGTCCCAATGTAACTGTGTGCGATCGTAAAGAATAGTTGTATAAAAAGTATTTTTCACAATTAAAAAAAAATAATAATAGTAATTGAAATAAAAAGTGAAAAAAATCACGAAATTACTGCGTATTTCTTTCCTTGAAATGTTATGTGTAGGCTATATCATGTGTATTCAAATCTGAGGGGGAGAGGTGTAGTTGGTTTACTTTTGTATATTTTTTATTTTACTTTATTCTACTGTCTTATACTTATTTTATATTATTAAACTAATATACATTTTAACCATTTGCGATTGGCGGTTTGTTTTTGCAACTTTTTTTTTTTCTTTTTTGTTATTATTATTATTTGACATTTCGACTCAACATCAAACAATATTGAATATTCTGACTAAAATAGTTTATCAGGAGCAGGATACGCTTAAAACTATTTATAAAGAAAGTGAAAAGTGATGAGGACTCGCTAAATGAATGATCGAACATCTTCCATTTCGTTTCCCTTTTCGCCTTGACGCGATATATGCATGCAGCAGCGTTATACTTTCGTATATGTATGTATATGGAGTTGTGTTAAAGATGAATAAGAAAGAAAAAGCGAAAGGTCTAAAATGTTATATCTCCCTTTCTCTTTCTGTAATTATTGAGTGGTGATATGAGCGCGATAACGATTCCCTGGCGAGGGAGGGTAAGTGTTGCATGTTTATTTGTTTGCTTGGTTGGTATGGTACAGTTCTGTTAGGTGATAGAAGTTTAACTAATATTTTACACTGCAGCCTTCTTCCTGCCACAATTACATACATACATATTATTACAGAGAATATAGGTATATATATAGATAGATAGATATACGCATATATATACACATGTATACAT
Source organism: Glossina pallidipes (assembly GCA_000688715.1). NCBI lineage: Eukaryota > Metazoa > Arthropoda > Insecta > Diptera > Glossinidae > Glossina > Glossina pallidipes. The sequence goes on along the minus strand of KK499771.1, from coordinate 1,498,030 downwards.
ACATACACATATAATGTACATATTATATAAATATAATATATATATATAACACTTTTGTGTGTGTATGCATATATTTTATTTCTACGATTAGTGTATTAAAAAGTTGTAAGAGTGAGCATATTCAAAGTAGGAGAAGGTAGGGCATTACTGTGCAATTGAGATGTTGCCGTTTTGCGCTTTATTTATATGTTTTTAGGAGCAACTTTTGTCTGTTGTACACATACGTCTATAAATTGCTGTAGCATTCTTCGCTTGACGACAACGACGACTCTTATGGGGTAAAAATACTAACGTCGTTTCTGTGTGTATTGAACGTTTCATAGATTCACATAAGTTAATCTGTCCATTAGAAAAAATTATGTAATGCAAAAAAATTGTTTACCTTCATTTATAACATTTCCACTTACCAATAACATGAGTATCCATGTTACTTATACGTGGTTTCGATGACGGTTGTGGTATAATAGTGATTTCATCGTTGATCTTTAACGGTTTTAAAAGTGAATCATTAGCAGCGCTTAAACCGCTCCGTTGACCACCACTATTACTATTAGTTGGTGTATTGGGTACAGGCGAGTTTTTTTTACCATCCATGGCTTTCTTGGCCACCGTGCTGTGGGCTGTATACACATGCGTTTCGAATTGCTTGTACATGCCGAAAGTGGCAGTGCATACCGTGCACTTGTATGATAGATGCGCCGGTTTCAGAGTCATATGATGATCGCGAGACACATGATTAAGAAGTTTCCATTGATACATCTAATTAAGAAAAAAAAAAAAAAATAGATAATAATTATTGTAAATTGTTTGTTTTTCATTTCTTTGTTTGAACTTACTCTGCCACAAACAGGACACCGACCAGCGTCTTTTCCTTTATTGGCGGCTTCTTGCATTGAGCTTGTTACCAAGCCATGAGAACCTAACAAATGACGTTCTAGACCCTGATCGGTGAAAAACCGAAACTGACATTTTTGACAATTCAACGGTGGCCGATTGTAAATCATTTTAGGATGTATCTGTAAATTAATAACGTGGAAATTAGATATCAAAGGGCGATTTTATTCTCACACTGTGACTGCTTACTTTAACTTTGTGTATCCATTGCATGTGATTACGCAACGATTCCAAATCTTTTATGTAACCATCGCATATCTCACAAATTACAAATTGAGTTTTATTTCCACTGGGAGTCTGACCTGGTTTCATGCCAGCCTGTGGCATTTTGCTCGTTGAAGGTGACGACGCACCACCGGTAGGCGTTACGGCTGTATTTTGACGAGGTAGCGGTGTTATCGAAATGCTGGGTTGACCAGTTAGTGACTTTTTGCCGGCAGCATTTGCTTGTACTATTTGCCCGCCGACCCCCAATTGATAGTTGTTTGGCAAAACCACATTAGTGGCTGCTGGAGTGCGTATTTGGTTTGGACTTCTTATCATGGCCGCCGCTGCTGCTGCCGCCGCCGCTGGTCCGACAGACTTCACCTGAGGTAACTGAGGTGCCCGTCCTCGCATTTTATTGGCTGCATTTTGAGCCGCCAAAGCAGCTGCCTGCATATTTCTGGTTTGTTGTTGCTGCTGTATGGAAGCTAACGCTGCTTTTTGAGCAGCTGCTTGCGCAGCCATAGCTTGATAGGCAGTTGCTGTGCCTACTAGACCGTGACGTGGTTTAATTCGGGGTATCTTAGCGGGTGCTTCCCAATCGCTGGGTGGTGCCAAGTTAAGCTCAGGTCGGAATTTTTTGGCGCACACAGGCTGATGTCGTGCCAATTTCGCTTTACCATTATCCTCAAAGCCACAATTGGGACATTGATGATACGGCAGCGGCTTTATCAGTCGGGCCTTGATGTTATGAATGGCTTCCATATGATAAACAATCTCGGTAGCATTGCGAATTTCAAAAATGCAAAAGTTACATTTGTACAGAGCACCATTCATATGGGGCGTCTCATAATGATTAGCCATAGCAAGAGCAGATTCCGATTTAAAGTTACAAAATTCGCAGCGTTTCATATTAAATTTAAAGGGTAAGTTTTTCTTCTTAGAAGCCTCCAAATTAGCAGTGAGTGCAGCTATAGCCCGCTCAAAATCGGTAACATTGCGACCCAAACTCTTGCGCATTTTGCGTTTTTGCAGTCGTATTAAATCAGATTGTACGTATTCTTGAACCAAACCCACTCCAATATCCATGAAAAACTTACCAAGCGGGCTTTCAAAATAATTTTCTTGACCCGGCTTAACAGCGAGCGGCGATTGTCCTACAGATTGCGTTACAGCGGAGGCGGGTTTAATAGCACCCTTTAAAGCTGCTATGTCGTTGGAAGCCTCTTTAATAAGAACTTTCGTGCGCATGCCGGATTCAGAGTCATCATCATCATCATCGTCTTCGTCCTCTGACTCTTCGGACCAAGAATCGTCGCCGTCATCACCGCGAGAGCGCTTCTTTTTGTTGCTTTTTTCATCGCGATCTTCTTTATTCTGTTCTGTCATCATATCGAATTCGTCAGTTTTGTCAACTTCATCTAAATCTTCTTTTGTGAATGAAAACTTTGTTTCCAACTCCTTCATTACGTCTTTAATATTTCCGGAAGGGGGTTTCTCATATATATAGGGCACAATAAATGAGGGAGCCTCCAATACAAACATGTCGTCTGTTAGACCCGGCAACAAATTAGCATTTGATGTCATACCAGGCAGTCCAGTCAGTGGCGGCAAACCCGTCGGCGGTATGGGACTACCAACCGGCACCAATTTTGGAGGTCCTGTGGCAGGGAATATAGGTGAGGCAGGTGTAATGTTAACAGGATAAATGCCAGTTTCTGAATTGCGTTTCGGAATATCTGGCATAGACGGCATTAGAGTACGCGCATCTTTAATAGTAATTTGTGTAGGGTTGGCCGTAGCGCTACGTAGACGTTTATTAGGCGGTTGGTTATCATCTGTGCTATTGTTGTCATCCATGGCCATACTTTTCCGTTTCGTTATATCGCTGGCCGTTGTTGATGTGTCGTCTTCAATAACAACACAATCGTCGTCATCATCCTCAATGACTTGTGCATCAGTTGGCATTTGATTTGAAATTCTTACTTGCTGTGATGTGTTGGGTTTGGAAGGTGCAGAAGAATCATTATCAGAATCCGAACCAATCACCACCGCACCATCAGAGTCGCCTACATCAACTTTGTCTTTTGAACTGACATTTGCCGACTTCTTCGCAGGCATTTCAGACATTTCTACATCTGAATCATCACCCAAGTCAACAATAGAACTATCATTGGACTGTTTATTATCTGGCTGTTTAACGGTACCGTTTTCTTTTTGTGTTACAGCTAAAGGATCTTGTACTGGAGTAGCTTCCTTTGATTCGTTTGAAGATTCATCTAAATGATTTATCCCCTTAGAACGGAAAGAACTATCTTGACTGACACCTTCGCCATCTGTATCCGGCTGAACGGATTTACTGTGCTCGTGAATGGTATCATTTGTATTGGAATCGCTCTCCTTTGTGTGCGAACTATTTACACTGAACCCACAGGCTTCGTTGACTGTCTTTGTATTGAAATTTTCACAATTCTGTGAAACTGAATTCTCATTTAAACTGGTAGCACTTTTAATCCTTATTTCAAGTTTACTGTTATTACTGTTGTCGTCTACACTAGCCGATGCCGTGCCTCCACCGTCTCCTACACGACCTTCTTCCATCTCTGTAGAAGAAGTAATTTGCGAGTCATCTTCTTCGGTGTCAGCCTCGCCTATCTCCATGCCTTCCACTTTACTGCTACTGCTGCCATTTGGGTCATTGTGTTGAGACGTAGTTGTATTTGAATTAGCCTGATTTGAATTTTGTACAGTGCTCGACAGGGTAGAACCCTCCGGTATTGAGACATCCACTTCCGTCATCTTGTAAGCGAAAAGTCGTTCTTCGATTTAATTGAAAATAACACGTTATTGATGTTAGCAAGCTCTGAAAGACAACAATAATATAGAAAGAAAGCGTAGAAATTCTTAAATTTTTGTTAATATAAACAAAATATCATTTTTACTTAAGTGTAGAGCACGGAGAGATGTGTAATTAAAACTTTCACATGCACATGAACCGAAAAACGGCTAATTTGTTGTAGAAACGGGGTCCAGGCCGTAATAGTAGTGCTTTATATTTCTTCAAAAATTAATTTCATCGGAACTTTACGTTCGCTTTTATTGGATCGAAAAATAAATTTCATGATAGTTTTTTTTATGTAAAATTCGATGCAGTCGAATAGTTCTTATTTTATAAATTTTGTATATGAAAAATCTCTATTGAACAGACGGACAAGACCAACTATTTAACGCCAACTATACTAATACACACACATATAATATATATGTATGTAAGTCGTTGTCATATCGAATGGAATAAAAATATATGCTTACGAGTATATTATGTCGTATGTCAATATCAGTGTATGTATGTATGTATCTATATATGTATGTATGTATGCATGTATGTATGTATATATGTATATATGTTCAAACGTACCTACATACTTAGATATGTATACAATACACTATACTATATAATGTCAGTAAAGTATATAGCATCAAGCACATAAACACATATATATACGTAAAGGCACATACCAATATTACACAAGCATTGTAAACGTGAACAACTGACTGATAGTCAAGCAGACAGACAGACAACCAGATGAGCGGACAGACAGTTAATGTACGAATAATAAAGATAGACATATGAACAAGAATAACAACAACAAGCTACATTAAATAGTTGGTTGTTTTCCAAACAGCATAGAGAGTGAGTTGCAGTTCTGCTGGTGCTACTAATGTTCATGTTGTTGCCGCCGTTAACATTGCTAAAATTCAACGTGGTATCACATGATGGTGGTAGTAGAACTTTACCTCGTACTACGCATTCGACGCCGCATTGGCCGAATCAGTATGGTATGATTATTCTCTTTCGAACAGCCAACGAGAAGAAGTAACACACTTTGGAACTGCAGCTGCTGCCTAAGGACGACGGAATAGTAGCAGATTTTGAGTGACAGTCGCGGTGAGGAGTGGTGATATTATTACAACAGCAGCAATAATAATAACAAAAATAAATAAATAAATAAATAAGTAAATAAATAAAAAACAAAAACAACTTCAATAATGAAAAAATACTATTCGACCGGTTAACGGTATCGTGTAAGCTATCCGAACTCTCAAAACAACACACACAAGCTAAGGAAGAGTCAGTAAGCAACTGAGCAATACGTTAAAGAGTAACTTGCTGAGAGCATCATCAGAGCTAACAAGCTGAAATAAGCGTTGTATTTATTCCGTACATCACAGAATAAACTTTTGAAGAAACGAAGGTAACACTGGATATGATGAAGCCATAAGTTCACCTAATCCGATCCGAGTTTTAAAGTGATTGCTTCAAAGAATTCAATAAATTTTCCCTTTAAACCAAATAATAATGTCTCCAACTTTTATGAATTAAGATTTCAAACAATTTCAGATATTGGAATTAGATATCAAAACTGTACCTAAAAGTTTCAACACTGCTTTCTGACAATTACAAATAAGAGGGTTGATTTTAGTCTTCTTCTCTGCATAAAGAGAAAAGAAACAAAGAGAATAACAATGTATGTAGTATAAGACATGGAGCGGCAAGAGAGTGAACGAGAGAGGGGGGGGGGGGGGGGGGGGGGGGGGGGGGGGGGGGGGGCGCAGGCAGTGAATGGATGCAATATTTGAAGTTGAGAGTTCTTCATTTTTGCATAAACAAATTACTCTCAAAAATAGCGAATATTATGCGAAAGTACATCGAAAAGAGGCAGAGAAAAAGATTACCTCAATACGAAATTGCACACATCAGGCCGAACAAATTAAGTTAAATGTCACACACCAACTAACGAACCAACTAAGGTACTACTAATTCAACAATGTGCTAAACGCACGCACACTCAGCTAAGCATAGAGCGAATATTATAAGCAAAACAAAAACAATGCCAACGATTAACCACATAAAGTAATGCGGCAACTAAGGTTTAAATAAAATTATTATCTATAATGCAAGCTCGATGAGACGCCTTTAAAACCTTAAATGATGATAGAAATTAATCGAAGTAAGTCCGCATGCAATTATTAGGAGAGAAAAAAAGCAAAAGTGTGCGCGAACCACACTACTTGCAATTCAATTTGGTAAATAATTCTTCCCAAATGCATCGAAACGTTTAAATGCATACACAAGGATCGCTGAGTATATAGCGCAGTAAATTTTTAAGTTTAAACAAAAATCAAATGCTTTTTGTTTTTTGGTCTATGTATCTATGATAAATGTTACAAAACCACGCACACATTGATAAAGCAATACATAAATACAATTATGTACACATACATTTATACACACGCATATATAAATCTATATATATATATATATATATATATATATATACATTGTATATATTGTACATATATTGTATATCTCATATATATACATATATGTACATATATTGTATATCTCATATATATTTATATGTAGACATCTAAATATATATACATACTACGTGTAGATATGTATAAATATAGAAAAAAAGAGAATAAACGGAATTGAGGAATATCAAAAAGAGGAAAACGATATGAGGAAGAGAATAGCAGTAAAAGAAAACGATAAATACGTATGTATACCGAAAAAAAAAATAGGATTTTCTATAACTAAACAATTACCGTCAATTAAAATTATGAAAAACCGATGCAATCTTCGGTTTTACTTATAAAGGATTTTCGCCATATTGGTTCAACAAAATGGCCTAGAATATGAAAAGTTTTTCGAAAAATCTTAGCAAAAGTTTCAACTAAGTCTAATATAAAATACAATATTAACACGAATTTCTCAAAGATAAAAATTTCCTTCAACCTATAAAAAGGGGACTTGAAACTCGATTTTCCCAATTACTTCTCAAAAAAAAAAAAAAAAAAAAAAAAAAATTAAAAATAAATTCATTCTAACTTATAATCATTCTCATAACTGACGAATAAGAATGAAATATCTAAGAAAATTCAATGTTTAAATACACTATTCAATTCCAATACTGATATTTATAGTTTAAGCAAATTATTAAACAAAGTTTTGGTGCCACCGGCGCATTTCCGTATAACGGAGGATAATAATAGCCCATTAGGTTTCTCCCTTGCGAAAGAGATACGTTGGAAAAGCTCTACTAAGATATTATGGGTGCTGCGCTGTTTTAGGGATGGAAAAATGAGGGCGAACAAATCTACATCTGTTCGAATCGAAATTCAGTGGTTTGTCCTGGAAAAAATAACTTTTTACCTTCCATCGAATTAAAGGCCACGAATATCTTCCACTTTAAAAAGCGTCCTATTAAGAAATAAAATTACTTTAAAAAGAGAGAAAGCATTGAAAAAATGCATCATATTAAAGGATTGATTTTTAAAGCATTTTATAGATGATGGCTATGAGGAACTGCGGCTAACTACACAATACAAAAATGCCCCGAAATATTGACATGGAAATAACATCATCACGGCATCAAACTGTAATATTGTAAAACGTAAATTGCCTAACGCCATATGCCAGGAGACTTAAACTTTTACCTACAACAAGAAATAAAAGGAATCGCATTCATTTTGTAGGAGAAAGTAAGAACAAACCTCTATAATACAAGAAGTTTTTACAAGCAACTTGAATGAAACGTTAGATTCATTTGGAACCAAAACCCGTTCTACCATAATTTTTGCGTATAAGAGAGAATTAGAAGTGTTTTATACTTCCATACTTTTTGTTTACAAAATAATAGATTGCCGTCTCTCTCCCCATTCGCTTTTTACATATTTCACACAATTTGGAGAAATTGCTTTTTCCTATTCCTGAAGTTCCGGAAGGAAGGGTCGTCCATTTTATTTCTCTGACCAACTACCGATATATGACTTTAATCTCAATGCTATATTGCCTTATTTCCTATCTAAGTTACGTATATATATAATTATTTACGGTAAGTTACGCCTAATTGTTCCCGATCACAGTAGTTCCATTGACCCAACGTTATTACTCTGTGATACAAGTGCTTTTAAAATATTATGAGCTCAATATAATGGACGGCAAGTCAATAAAGTAAATTATATTTAGTATGTGTGTTATGTAGGGAGTCCTTTATTAATAGAATCATACGGTAATAATAAAGGAGACATTCATATATAACTCACTTTGCGTATATAACATTTCATGAAAAGCACTTACTTCATTAACAGCACAAGTGTGTGTATATAGCAATTTTTAATTGTAGATAAAAGTTTTATTCTTCGTCATCAACGTTAAAGGACAATTTACCCGTATTACTGGACTTTTTACTTTTCTTAACTGTGCTCTTTGCTTCGCTACTTTGTTGTTTGCTACAAACTGAAGATGCTTCACTTTTTGTATTACAATTTTCTTTAGGTTTGCGACGACGAAATGTAATAGGCTGACTGAGATCCGCTGGTGCTTCTGCTAACTCTGTAAGATTTAATTACATTAATATACGTATTTGCACATTTTTTTTTTAAATAAAATTTTTACATAGAAAGTAAGAAATAAACTAAAATACGTGTCTTTTTGTAATTTTTTACGTTGTTTTTTAATTGTTTTGAAATTTTTGAAATTTACTAAAACTTTGCTTTTGTTGCGACTTTAAATCAATTTCCTATCATACGGATGATGAAAAGTGCTCTAATTAATTGTTTTTATACTGTTATGGACCCTAATTTGTATGTATATGCAGTGAAGATTATTTTGGAAGTTTATTGAATATCATCCCACAAGTGTCACCTTTTGACCCCGTTATAACCTCTTTCCGTCCAATAGTAAATATTTAACTTAATACCCTTCTGCTGACAAACACTTAAATTACAACACAGTACCGCACCGAACGTCTTACCATGGCACCGGTGCAAAACACGCATTTATTGGATGAAACCACTTGTCATTCTCTTTTATTGCCATAGTTTAGCCTTTATTTACTATGTTCTTTAAATTCGTCATACGTTTGTTTTCAACTTGCTTTGACTTATATTTTCTTTTCCTGTTATTTCGTCGTTTGTGTCTGTACATTCGTAAAATGTCTGTCTACATGTCTGTCCAAGCAAGCAAACCAACCATTCTGCTTGCCCGTCTTCCGCACATTGCGCGGGCTGTTTAGCATCGTTGTGCTGCTGACAGCAGCTGTTGGCCCATACGCTTTGTTTCAATTTTATCGCCTTGTTTCTTTTAACGGAGCCCCAGCACTTTGTCTGTGTAAGTGTGCAATAGCGTATGCGTTTAATTGAGGGTGCTCCGCTGGCAATTCAACGACCATGGCAGGAGTTTGATGTAGCCTCAAACTTTAAATATGAAAACTTCCAATATGGAATTACAACATCACTTCCACTTAATCTATTTGGGGCCCTATGAACGAAGCATGAGGGCCAGATATGTAGGTGTTTTTATGGACACATAATGCCAATGCCAAGCATAATTTTTGAGGTTAGAATTACATTTTTTCAATACAATTTTTAACTTTATTTCTGATTAAGATTTTCATTAAAAATAATATGTCTATGCTCATTTTAAATAACACATAGACTAATTAATACCAATGATTATTATTTTTAAATTGAAATTAAATTTATATTCTCTTCTATTGCTATGCTTTTTGATAACAGAAAACTTCTCATATCTGACTTACGATTTATTTTTATTTTAATCACAGTTATTTTGTCGATTATTTTCACCTTTGTATTAAAAATTACTTTTCTTTTTTATTTTTTTTGCAATGCTTGCTCTTCTTAAATGATTTTGTTCAGATGAATTTTATATGCTGTTTGCAAAAAAATTTTAGAAAAACATAGAGAGGAGCGTGGAAACGACACAAAGCAAAAAATAACTAACGACAGACGCTCGACTCTGACTCAACTAAACCCAAATGACAGCTAACTGACAGCAACGCAGAAGTAGTACACAAAAACGGGAAAACAAGCCATGTATGGACGGACGGGCAGTCAATAACAACAACAACAATAATAACGACAATAATAACAACTATAACAACAATAGCAACAACAATAAAAAATTACAGCTATGAAAATAAAAGTATGAAGGCGCAGGTAAGCAGGGTAAGATAGATGATTATGTATGCATGTGTATATCAAGCATAAAGAAAAATACTAAAGGATTTTTCCACGTAAAAATTTTTCAGATTTAAGCATTTACCTTTAGCCAAACGTTCCTCTTCAACAGCCACTTCTTCTGCGGTCAAATCGCCGCTCTGCAATACAACAATTTGGGGTTTCTCGTCTTCGCGTTCTGGTCTATATTCTTTCGAATCAGATTCTGATGCCAAATCGTCCAATTTTTGACGCTGTTATTATAAGATATATTCACATAATATATATTTAACGATGTTTACATATTAATAAAAAATATTTTTTGCTAAAACTCTTTGATGTTGCACTTTATCTCGTGTTTCTTTCACCTTTGTTTCTATTGTGGGTCCTTCTTTATAACCGATTTGCTGCTTCAATTTAGCCAAAAAACTAGGATCTTGTGGCTTAAGGTACGTTACATTACGCTTAGACATAATTTCTTATAATATTAAGATCACTGAAATCCCATAAATTTACCGCACGATAATTAAATTATATAAAATTCCTAATGCCAGTAAATGAAAAATTAAGATAAGTCAAATAAGTTAAAAGATGCTTGTGTTTTCATACTGTTTACCTTTTCGCAGCTGGTTAGGGTTGCCACGACGATTGATTATCATCATAAATTTTTTTCTTTTTAAAAATAACATTTAAATCAGCATTTTAATTACATTATTATTATAACACCAAACGAATAAATTCGAGGTCTAAAAGTAGGATGAACAGTATCTATCATCTCTTCTCTTCTCTTTTTCTCTTTAGGATTGGTTTATCAGCTTCAATAAAGTTGAAAGTTTGATTGTTATTAAATTCTAAAGGTATTTTCAACATGTCTATAAGGTTAGATGCTCCGAAAATCAATCTTTCAATATTAGAAAGGTTTTGTCATTCAAAAAGTATATGTTTAATCGTAGGATGTTGTCCACAACCGCATATCGGGGGAGTGGAATTCTTCACGATCCATTAGTGTGTTGCAGTGTGATGCCCAAGTCGAATTCTTGCAAATGTTTTTATCTTGCTTTTCCCGACGTTGATTGAATATAGAGATGGAACGAGGTTAGATTTTTCATAAATCATTTATAAGAAAACTTAATTATCAAACTGAATATGAAGACAATTAACTATAATATTAATCGCTACACTAAATTATTCCATTTTAATGTAATTGGCTCTAATGTAATGGCTCTAAATAAAATACCCGATATAATTGGTATACGAATTACTTGGGTTTGGTTGAAAGTCCGGTATTTTCGTATTTTGCTCTAGCTTCATAAAGCTATACAAATAAGCATTTATTTTATATATTATTACGGATGTCCCAAATCCAGTTCATTTCAACTAGTTGATTTTCCCAAATAATAAATTCCCTAGAGAGGGAAAGCCCAAGTGCACATTCGCGGCGCGTCATGTAGCTGCCGGCCGGAGGAAAACGATTAGCGGAAAAGCAGGTTAACGGATTAAAAATGAAGCCATGAACTTAGGTAATAGTAATAAGCTTGCAAAAATGTATATAAAAATAGACTATTTGCGGAATGCAGAGTCAGTTGGACAAGAACATTAAAGTCGCAAAAGAATATTACAGTTGAGAAGTCGAGAGTATTGCCAAATTAAAATGTAACTAGTCCTATCCTTAAACAACTTGATTGTAAATAAAACAGTCTTGCAGGGGAAACGTGGAAGTATAATTTTCTTAAAAAGAATGTCTACGATCTAGTGATACGAACCGCATCCGAGAAAAGCGAAGTACGTAACAATATGTATAATACATAGAGATTTAAAATATATATGGGTTGGCCACTCATAAGCACAGGTACAAAAATTCGTGAAGATTGCTCAGCATTAATGAATGCATTTTAAATATATTGTCGTGTTCGTCTTAGACGAAAATTGTACTCTCTTTTTTTTTTTAGTTGTATTCAAGTATGGGTTATATTTGTCTTATAAACTTTCAGTTTTGAACTTAGACGGACATTCTTCTATTCTTGTAGGCAATTTGTTACTTTTTGTCTGCTTGATGCTTGATCCATTCCACTATAATTTTATGATGATTATCACTAAGAGTATCCTACGATATCTCTCTCTATGGCTCTGTGTGTTATTCACGCGATAGTATCATTGAAACATGTAATTCTTTTATTTCCCTTGAACTATAGGTAAAATATGAAATATGTGCAGGAAAATAAACGATAATTTTTGAACTTTCCTTTTTAAAAATTCTAAATTGATATAAAAGGTATCATAGCAGTGAAATATAACTAAAAAATAAGAAAGGCAAAAGAAATAATTAAGAAATGTACTGCAGTTTCTTTGGGTAACAAATAAAAAAGTAAGGATAAAAAAAAATTAACGCTTTTACCTGAATATGGTAAATGAGTTGTCACAAAACTTTTAAATACGCAAATATATTATTTATATAATTATGCCGACAAAGCAATGCTCCTTTCGCAAACGTTGTTGCTATATAACATTAAAATATCATCATAATTATCATCATATCGTTTTTCTTTGTAGTTTTAGTAAAATTAAAATATGAAAAGCGAAGAGAAAAAAGAATTATCCCGAAAACTTTCAAAATAACAGCCAGGTGCTGCCATTTAACAGAATGTAACACGTTGTGCTGCCACCCTTATTGCCATTTAACAGAATCCAATACGTTGTGTTGCCACCCTTATTTTCATTTAACAGAATGCAATACGTTGGTGCTGCCATTTAACAGAATGCAATACGTCGTGGCCACCTGCAACTGTTAACGTACTAATTGTAGTGTTTGCATAAACAGGCCAGGCATTTAGCCACAAACCATTAGTTGTATTTTTTGGTTGGTTTGTGTCCACAATCCCACTATTTTTGTATACGTGTTTGGTGTTGTAAATTTAGTGCAGTGGGTTGTTGTTGTTTCAATACTGGTACCGCAAGTGGTTGTTGTCAGTTTTGATGTATATATTTTGATATATATATTAATTGGGATATATATATTAATTGATATAGGGAAAATTGGAACATCGAAGATAAACATCCACTTGTGCTTACCAAAACCTAACTCAATTTCTACTTATTTCATTTTCTTCACATTATGGTCGGTGAGCAGATAATTCCCGCTCGACTAGCCTAGCCTGTGCAAGTCTTTCCTGTAAAAACGATTTTATTTTATTCTACTAAGCTTAACTTTAACTCGTAAGATTATTGATTATCACTATCGTCATTAATTTATAACATAAGTATTTGTTTCTATTATTATTATTTTGATAAAATAAATCTTTCTCTGCCTCGTCTAGTTTCGCTAGTTTCCTTTGAATGACTCTAAATTTTCTTTTTTTCTCCACTCCCGTTGTATAATAAATAACACATAATGTTTTTTGTTTATTATAGACACGTTGTTGTTATACGTGAACTGAAACTTGACATCACTTTGTATCACAGATGTTCTGTTATTTAACAGAAAGCAGCACGTTCGTGATGTTATATAACGGAAAGCAGCACATTCGTGATGTTATTTAACAGAAAGCAGCACGTTCGTGATGTTAAAGCAAAAAAAAGGATTGCCTAGATTTGTTATTTGATATGAAGACTGGCTGCATTGATTATTGCGTATTAAGATTGCCGGGCTTGTTCGAGAGAGAATTTGATTAGATATATGAGAAATTTGTTTCATTTTTAACACATAACGTAGAAAAATTTGGCATGTTGTAAAAAATGCTTACAAATAAACCCATTGACCGAAATGTATTTTTGATATATATATTTATATGAATAATGTATTCATATACTTTTGTGTAGGCAGAGAATCTTAAACTTTGAAAGCTTTTGGGGCTGCAGCATATGTTTTTTTTATCCTGTAGTAAACGATGATTATTTGATTGATAAGCAAATACAACCGGGCATATATTCTCGAGTGATTGCGTTGTAAATTAATACAAAATATTAATTGTAATAATAAAATAGAATAAAAAAAAAACAAAAAAAAATAAAAATAAAAATAAATATATATATGCATATATATATACATACATGTATGTATGTATATATATATAATTCAGGGCTACGCGTTTAAATAAATAAGAAATTTCTGAAAACGTTTGTAAAAATGTTCATTAAAATCATTAAATTATAAATTGGTATGAAAACATTACAAGAACTGTGTGCAGTTTGCTTGCACGATTCGTTTAAATAAAATTACATACAATGGACGAAAATTAACATAAAACTTTATTCAGTTAAAAAAGAAAATTTCTGAAAAAATTCAATAAAAAATTCTCCTATTTAGGTAGTAGGGGGAAGGAAAAGTGTCTGTGCATTTCGAAATAATGTAAAGTTGTGCGCATGGTTTCGTATAGAGCTTTATGTAAAAGAAAAAAAAACACAAATAACTACGTATAGAAAAGTTCTGAAAGCCTTGAAAATATATGCAAAGGGAAATTCAATTTTAGCTTGAACGGATTGTTGGCTGGCTTATTCACTCACGCTGAGTGTTGTTTACACTGACCCGGATTTTATAATCACTAACGGTTTTCTTTTAAATTAGCGTTCGTAGCGACACCTAACTACGACTATTTCTGCGTTTTAAGATTACGTGCACAAAGGTTACAGTGTGGACGTACGTATATACCGGCTGGTGTAACTGCATAAATTCAAATATCAAAAATTGCACGCATAACAGTGAGATTATAGTTTCTGCTGATATGTATCCCTCTCTGCCAAAATATGTAAGGTCTTCCGCTCAGCAACAACAAATGCCAACGCCCAGTCAACATCAGCATAAATTCGGTGGTAATGGTGCCAATGCCAGTCATACGTTTAGCTCGACCATGCAAACGGTTCCGTATGCATTGCCTATTAGTAGTGGTGCCTTCGCTTCACAATATTCAAATTTGCCGAAATCTTATGGCGCCAGTGGGGTAACCGTGCAAAGATCCCATTCTGCCGCTAACACAGATATGTGCCGTGCTTATTGGGGTCATAATCATGCATCTACGATGCTTTACCGCTCTGATCGTCATCACAGCAAACGCAAATCAGCGGTGGAATTACTGGCCGAAAGTAAGCAATATTTTGTAAAGTCGGATATGGTTATTGATCGTTCAAATTATGGTGGAAACACATTACTTATGGCTAGCGGTAAAAGAGGACGCAATGCTAATAGTAATATTACATTGGATGAAGGCAAATATAATCCTGGTTATGTAGACACGAATTATGTGAGTAGTGCAGAAGTGGAGCGTCGTTGCAACTCATCGGTCCCTTCGGTACATCATAGGCAATCTTCTCACGTTCATCATCATCACAGGCATAATCATGCAAATACAGGATGCCGTGGCACCAATGTTGCAGCGGCACCTGCTGGCAGCACCATGTATCGCGGAAAATTTCGTATAATGGTGGGCTCAGATCCAAATCCCGGACGCGATTGTCTAACAAGGTTCAAATCAGATTCATATACCGAAAGTATCGGTTTGAACGAGGTGGGTGTAAAATGTTATTTATGTTATTTGCTTAAAAGCTTATTGGTAAATAATGCTTTCTTGTTGCAGACAAAATCGGTTTCATTTGAAGAGGATGTTGCCATCAGACTTCCCCCACCGCCTCTGTATTTTTCACAACCGACTACCTATGCTAACGTTTATGACAGTGGTGATGAGCCTTTAGTGTTAACCGAGAACTATCGACCCATTAGTCCACCAGCCGAATATGCTGAAGAGCCTGCTACCAACCCTAACGCTATGAGAGTTCGGTAAGATTACTCTGTCATTCGTAATAGGTTGCATCACTGTAGTGATCTAAAAAACAAGCGCTTCTTGACAATTTTTTTTGGTTGAAAGAGAAGGCAACGGAATAACATTTTCCATCCAAGTTATTAAGTACACATTTAAGGTAGAAAAGAGAAAAAATATTCGTTAGTTTTGAATCTAAAAAAAAAAAAATTCCCAATCTTCACTCCCTCAACTAGAGAAGTACGTAAGGGATTTTAAACGTTGATTGATTTTTGTGTGGTGGATGGATTCGAATGGAGGCCTTCAATTTTTGATCCAAGTTTAAATTAATTTATCGAAAACATCCCAAGTCTTCCAAAAGAGCATTTTAAACATATGAGAGAAATCAAATGAACAGAACGAAAATTTATTGAAGTTATCCCATTTGCCCGTTTGAGACATCGTGTTCCGAGAAGAAAGCGTATTTCTGTTATCTTAAAGCCATAACATTTCGGATATCCACGTACTCTTCCTTATTCCCTTCCCTCGAAGGGCTAAAATCTACCGTACCTGCTTGCTTTGCCAAAGGTAGAATCGTCCGTATTACAAGCCGTCTTACGTAAAATGGCGAAAAAGACTGAATTTATAATTCCACAAAGATAGGAAATCAAAAAGGAAACAAAAGGCTTTGTGTTACAACTTATTGGCAGTGACTTGTTTTACGTGGACTGTCTTCTCGAAGCACGTTGGGAAAAATTCGAAATTCCGAGAAAAGCAATTTCTTCCTAAGACCGAGTAAAAATGAATGTACTTCTGTGGGAATCTATAGTGGTGTAACAACTTAAAGTGATTTCCTTCCTTTCTTTTATTTTTGCATATTTACATTTTTAGATACAATTACCAACGATCTTATTCCCATTCCCATGAAATGGCCAATGGAAAAACCAAGCACACTGCCACTTCTTACAATATTAACAGTCACAAATCCCTGCCCGATTTGCATACGCAAATCAATCGTCATTCGCCGCATAGTGAAATATTGAGTTGTTGTAGTCGTGGTAATCGTTCAATTAAATCAACAGGAGAATCTTCTCTCAATCGTGATTCGGGCGGTTCATCAGGTCATTATACCCACCGTAGCGAGCCTTGTTATCGTCAGTATCGAGAACTAGAGCGAGATTTTGCTAACGGTTCAAAAAAATACTGCAGTGCAACCACACGAGTCGAATACCGGCGCGATAGCGGTTCTTCCACACAGCACAGCAACACATCCTATTGCGATTATGCTTGCAAAAATTTGATGATTGATAATTACGATTCGAATGATTATTTACTTAATTTTACTACTCCCGAAGTGCCAGAAGCCTTTCAGGATGATTACATACCGCCCGCTAATAGTCGTCTGCAAACTTATTCAAGAAATGAAACTCGCTATAGTTATAGTTCCTCCATGCAACCGATGATGGGTAGCAGTCAAGGCTATATGAAACATAAATCAATGTCCGATGAGCCTATAGTGCAATCACCTGGTTCTGCACCATCCGTAGAGGATATAAGCCCTCCGCCAATACAATTTAAACGTCAGAAATGTATACGCTTTAAAAATCACAATCGTATATCGTTGCCGCAACCGGCGGTGGTCGCAAATGTCAACGAACACACGCAGAACTCGTATCGACGTTCGGATCCAACTCGCTATTTCTTTCCGAAATGTTTTTCAGCCGAGGAATATCCAATTAACGCTACCAAAATTACCACCATCCATCAACCTTATGCCCAGAAAGATATCAAAGATCAGTTGGCCTCTAAAACTCCTCTCAGACATTCTCAAGAATTTGAAAGCAATAAAGAGACATCATCGGTTTTAATCGACTTGGAGCAATTTTTCGATCGTTTAGGTTTGCAAGACGATAAATTTCACGAAATTTATACCATCAACAAACGAAGACACAGTGCTGATACAGCGGAGTCCGATAACAGCACTGTATTCTTTTCCGATGTTAGTACAGTGGACTCAATGCGTTTACCGGACAGTACCGAAACTCAACCGCAAACAACCCAAGCGTATAGGCCATCAGAACCACCATCAATTGTCGAACGCAACGCACGCATAATTAAATGGCTGTGCAATATACGCAAGGCGCAAGGTGATATGGTGTAGAAATATGAGAGACTTGGCAGCAGCTATAGAATAAAAAGAATTGTAAGTCTAAGGGATTCACTCGTGTAATAATGTAAAGAAAAAGGTGAAAACATGACAATATCACTTACACTTGATTTATCTGTGGAGGTTTAATGTTTTTAAGATTCATATAGGGAGAGCACCGATCGTGTATATAGAACAGGTTATGAGACGAGAAACACTATAATATGATAAAATACAAGAACAGTGAACACAGTTGTAAAAATAATGGTAGACTCTATAAATAAAGATGAATGAAGTAGACAATAGACGTGGATATATTCCACATAATCATACATATATACGAGTACATATATATACAGTTCCTTGACAGGGGTATATAAATTTTAATTTGTTTATTTGTAAGTTTATATCACATTATCATATATTTTAGTTTCTGTCGTGTTATCGTGGGACAAAGGATGGATTAATAACGTTTACGCGTACTGGCAACAACCCCTAGTGCCACGAACGACACAATTGTCCCCATTAAGTATTTTGCGAGAAACATCCAATATGACTTGTATTCCTCATAATGTAATCAGGCCAATAACACGGAGCGTGGTCCCTTCCTTTCACTTTTATGTTTCGAACTCTCAATGTCATTTTAAGCTACATACTTAAGTTCAAACACAAGATTACAGTGTAATACACATACGTTTATAGATAATAAGTAAAACTTCTTTAGAAGCACTAAACAAATCATAGCTCAAGAAATTCGTAAATAAGTTTCGTCGAAATTCTTTCAGCTAATACATCGGAACTGCATACGTTCCCATACCGAAAATGCAATCTATGTTAGCATAAAATATGTACAAATTTCTTCGCTTTTCTTGAATACCGAAAGAGATCGCGTATATTCCATAAAATAAATAAATAAACAAACAGCAAAACAAAACAAAATGTAACGTTATAGTCGAGCAAAGCCGACCATTGAAGACGCTGCATCGCTTGGTAAGCTTCAATCAACACTGTTCAGAGTTTGACCAAACAGAAGAACAAGTTTGCCATTTTATGAAAATTATTTTTTGAAAAAGTCTTATACAGCAGATGATCCAAAATCTGAACGGGTTGGACTCGAATTTATTATAGTTAGTTTTTTTTCGACATTTCAGTTGCAAACCTAAGTTTATTTGTCAAATTATTCTCCTCGTGTGGAATAATTCTCCTCGTAAGATTCCACTAAATTAAAGTATTAAATAAATACTTCTTGCCATGTAAAGTTCTAAAGTTCTTCTTAAAATGGACGGTGTTTTAAATACGATGACATCTCTCTCATCTGCAATTTCCAAGCTCATTAAATATAACAAGATACTATTAATATAAGAAGACACCATTTTATCCGGAAATGATTGTAAGGATGATCTGATGTTATCCGTTTTTAAATGGGGTTTGTCCTCGGGAGCTGAATATTTGATCAAAAAGCTTGAAAGTCTCGTAGATCTGTGGATACCAGGCAGTCATATCAACTGGTAGACTGACAGGCTTATATCGATCATAGGAATTGCTGAGCGGGGGGGATTTGAAGTCGTCCTGGGCACACAATCTTACCACAAGTGGTGTAGGGTATTAAAAGTAGAATAAGTTAAATTGACAAAACATTTGAAATGAATCGAAGATTAAGTTTTTATAGGCAAGCTACGACCACTTGAACAGAATTACATGAAAAGAGTAGTTTTTGTAGCTGCCAGTACATTAAGAAGAGCACATTCTCCAGGAGAGTATACAAGTGCCCGTATGCACACAAGCTTGCACTCACATCACTTTTATTTGAACAGACGATAAATGTGTCTTTCTGAAATTACGTTGAAAAATTGCATTTTCCAAGCAATATAAAGAAAAGCAATTTTTTGTTTTTTTCAATATACACTTAGGATATGCAGAGAGCATTCACATTGACCGAAAAGCTGAGTGCCCTGGCGTTGTACAGCTCTCACCAGGGTGTTGTCAATATGGTGGGAGAGTTGTGCGACCCCAAGCGGCGATCTATCGACTTGCAAAGAACTTAATAATCACTCCCTAGTCAAGCGAGTGGGTTCAGTAACAGTGATGTTATGATCGTTTACTTTTCGATTCTCCCTTTATAGGATAATATAGAATAAGGTTTTTAAATTTGCTTCAACCTTTCAGTTACCAGTAAGTGATTGGAATAATTACCTTCGGGTGTGAATATGATTATTTCAGAAAATATTGAGCTTTTATAAGATCAAAAAAGTTCATATCCTTGTGTCCTTGATATTTGGTCTCAACATTTTTCAGATTATCTAACATTTGCATATATGAATGCTATGCCTGCACTTTGTGATCGAAAAATCCGGTTCGTTCTGTGGACCTGGCTATCACACGATACTACTTACTTCTGCACTTCATATTCTGCTGACAATTTTGCATCTTACTTTATTACAAATTTAGGAAATCAAGATTACTTTGAATTGCAGGACGGACGGAAGTTGGGAATATTTCTGAATTGCAAATACACACATTACATATTTAATGGTAAATTTTAAAGCTTATTGTGATATAATATACCCGAGGATATGTTGCGTGCAAAAATTGAGCTTAGCGGCTCAACACAAATTGATCTAAACATATACATATAAATATACATGATATGTATGGTATTGTGTCGATATCATTTAATATTTAAACTGCAAAGTTAAAGGCATTTGCGGAAATTAAATATTCAGGAAATGTCACCGATAAATGCAAAATAGAATAATTATCCGAATATGATAAAAATTATTTCAATAAAAATTAAGAAAAGCAAAAGTTTCTAATTACTAAAAACAAGAAGAAGCATTTTATTTCATTGATTTGGTAATTATGGATAATAAAAAAATATCAAACAATCTAGAACAGCTTTCAATCAGTTAAAGACCTAGATGTTTACATAACGTGTAATGCAGTTCGCATATCTTTCGCATGGGATGCACTTATCAACCATGCGAACTCTTTAAGAACACACATATCCACGCTTTATGGAATACGGTTTCTCCATTTCCATTTCGAATAGAGCAATAAACTTGTCACTTTTCTCGCGCGTACTGCTCTTTGGCTTCGATCAGCGAGCTCCTCTACTATTGCCCTAACAGTAGCTAAAGTATGTATGCTCTTTAAAGCGATTTTCAAGATGCATTTTTTTGATGCTAAAAAGGTCTCAAAGGTCACAAAGTTTTTATTAGACCAACTGTCAAATAAAGATTATATATATACTTGGAAGCTGTTGTTGATCCCTTCTTACCGTGGCCGAAGTGAAACCATGCAACTCATTCAACTTGAACGCTATTCGTAGATGGTTGCAGATCAAATAAGAAATCACATCTGATTAAATCGCTTGAAAAACTGGACAAGAAACCAAAATGCAAAAAAAAAAATAATCTGAAAGCATTGCTAGTAATTGACGATTTAAAGTAGCTGTGTTGTGTGTGATTAAGCATGTGGCTCGAATATTCCTCAACGTAAAACGCCTTTAATTGTGCGCGATAATCAATAACTAGTTGGCCGTAGTGAGCCCTTCGAATTAAGGTATCGCATTGTTCTTGAACGATAACGATAGGAAGCATATGTGTAGAGATGTAGTAGTTTTTAGTCCTCGTTTCGTTGGACCGATCAAGTAAGAGGAGGCCTTATATATGTTTTGTAACGGTTTCATAATATTGCCCTGTAAGTTTTTCAAAGCCACGCAAATTTGAGCAAAGTCTCCCTACTTAGCATATCTGTTACATTACGTAGGGAGTTGACAATAAGTGATTGGTCTGTAATCTTGCTCTAAATAACAAAATGAATGTGGTATGATAAACGCCCGCGACCGGTTCACTGGCACTTTTAAAAAATTTATTGACGGATATTTTGACATTGTTTTCTTCGTTTTTATAGCCATCATCACACGCAAGTACAGATACTCTGTAGGGTATTGAGTATATAAGAATGTCCGTCTGTTCATCTGTTCGCTTCTATATGCCTTGTGGTAAACATTGTTCTAACAGCAAAACTTAAGATGGCGCCTTTAAAATTTTGCAACAATATTAGAAGTGTTTGCACGCTGGTTGGGCAAAGTCGGCGAAAGGAGACCTCCATAGTACGACATAAGCTGAGAACACCTCTGTTTCCACAAGCAAAAAAAATTGATTTTCTCTTCGCTCCTTGGTCATAAACTATTGCAAGTACAACGACAGATGTATCCACAAATATTCTGCGGATAAGTTCAACAGTGTCTTGGGTAAGAAAATCGAAAACATCGATCCTAGAGATCTATGCATTCATTTATTTATTGTTTATATATTTTGTAAATAAATTTACAAAGTATGGAGTTAATCGCTGCCAGATAAGTTACATCGGGTGCTCGTCTCTATTGAACCTGGACCATTGAGTTGTCGGTCGCGGTCCCTTCTCTACACGGTTAGTCATGCGGACAGTCCTATGTAATATAAATTTTAATTTTTTTTTAAGATAAGGATAGGGCGACACGAATCTTGCTTGTGTTGTGAGAGAGACTTTGACGATTTGGAACATGATTTCGCACATATCAGGGCGAAAATTGTATCCGATGGGAAGTGAATTAATGAATTAATGAAGATACAAGAATCAGTTGCGGCAGCTGAACGAAATCTGGAGCAATTCTCATATCATGTTCACAATAATACTTAAAAATTATTGAAAAATTTTAATTTTATAACATAATTACATGGATGTTCGTTTTGTTCGTTTTAACGTCGCTAGAGTAAAGTTATCAGTTACTAATTATGATTTTATTCGAGTCTCAGTGAAAATCCAATGAAACACGTTCAAACATTCTGGCACACACACATGTAGATTTTGTGAACATGATATCAGCTCAAGGATAACGGCGCTATATATTATGATTAAGGCTTATTGAGAAGAACGTAAATGCCTTTACAAGTCATGAAATGGAAAAACTATAAATATATATATGTACAAATACAGGGTTGTGAAAAAAAGGTAACCCTTTCAAAAAAGGCATATTTATGAGATATGAGCCGGAAGGTATTATTCAACAACAGCAACATATTATCAATTATGGATAACTTTTATTTTTTATGCGAAACTTTAGAGAAACTCCTACCAGTTGACAGGATAGACAGTGTTTTGGTTTCGTAATACACTCTTGTCCACTGGTGGAAGTTTGCTTTGATTGCAGCGAGTTGTTTTTTTCTCACCACTGTATGCACATATCTATCTATGCTATGCACTTGCGAAGGCATGTAGGTATGTATCTGCATATGGAAAATCAACACATTGAACGCCATTAAAAATAAACTCGTAATTACTACATATTTGTATATGTAAGCGAAAGTGAGAACGAAAGAGTATTAAGAATTAACGAAAAAAAGGACTTCATTTTAATGGTTATGACCAGAGATATGAAAGTACGTGCATGTGAATGAATATACTTCTTTATACACCATTTCACCGTAAAGGTATACCCATTTTGTTACTCAGCACGTTACACAACTATCACTGGCATTAATACATTAAAAGAGAATTCATCTTTCCGTGGATGTTGGGGCAACTAGCTGCCTTTAGAAAATCTCTTTTGAAAGCATTAAAATAATACGAAATTCGATTTGTCCCCTGGGGATTTTTATTTCTTGTCCTTCTTTATTAGTAAAGGAAGTATCATGCTTGAGAGACTTCCTTCTTTTATTACAAGAGTGAGATTCAAGAATGAGGTCATGCCAGTATATGGAATATTATATGATTGTTCTTTTCTCCGGCGTCTGTTGAAAGTTGGCCTGTTTCTTAGTCGTAAATAAGACGCTGGAACATTTTGACTCGAAGGTTAAAACAAGAAGAGCTTCTATGCTTCTCATAGCTGCGATTACGTTTATTCGAGAAGAAAAGCAATGAATGAATTAACCGCAATTAGGAACTCCTTATGGCGACTCTTTGCTTTCGTCTAGCCCCCTTCAAAGATGGATTTATTTCTCAAGAAATATATTTTGACTTTTGAAAGCTTTTTAAACACATTTTTTCGTGATAGGCGAAATTTCAACTGTGAGAGTGCTCTAGCAAAAGGCAATGAACCAAAGTTGATTTATGAAGTAGAAGAGAGATAAATTTTCGTTTAAAAATTGAATAGGGTAAAGAAATAAAGTGTCAGTCTACCATTGAATCCATGATAACTTAATGGCCTGATTTTTTGTACATGTTCTCGAACTAAAATGAAATTGTTCAAGGCTTCGGTTCAGTTTCCAGTTCATCTTTAGCGAAGTAAATTCGATTTCATGATGTGATGTCGAAATTGTTTATGTGTACGCTCTGAACAGGTATTCAAGATTCTCTTTAATGTGAGCGTAGCTTTTTCATTTGTTCCCTTATTACTATTTTTTTTTTTACATATTATTATTACATGTTTTTTAAAGTTTTTTTTTATTCTTTCTTTTTTGTTTTTTATTATTATTATTTAAAATGGTTGAGAACTCGAGCATAGACTATACAATGCATTTAGTGTTGGACGGGTATGTGTGCAAATGAAATAATTGTAAAAATTGAGTATAATTATAATAATAATAATAATCCTTTGTGTTAACGTCCCAACAAACCATCGAGTAAGCCACCGGTTATACCATTCGTAGCCAACAAATTGCCGAGCAAAGGATGACTATTGATATTTAAAAGACAACTGCAATAAATTTTAATTAGGAAGACAAGTTTTTAGAAGTGGATTTTGCTTTTTTGGTTTCTGTCTCTTGTAAAATTTTTACCGTAAATCCAAGTTAATGACGTGACGGCAGGTCCACTCGCTAAGGCACTAAAATTTTAATATTTTAAAATATGCTATAAATTAATTTATTAAAACAAAAAGGAAAGAAGGAAATAAGTATCAAAAAAGAAGACAAACTTATACTCACGCCGAGAACTTGTTTACTGGGTGTTGGGCAAGCATTTGACAATGGAAAGTCTAGGGATTTCTATGTAATTTCAGAATTTTCATAAAAATTTATTTACGATATTTATTTACTTTAACTGCGAATACATTAACAATCGATGTTTAAATGCGATATACTTACGGCTATAGTTATGGTCTGAGGGAAAATGAGAAAGAAAAACGGGAAAAAAACAAAACGAAATATATATGAAAAGTGTAAATATTTTTGCTACAAATTTGAACGCACGCACATGCATACACGTACACGCACAAACACTAACAAAATTCATATGTGTTGGAATTCTTACCAACAAACCGAAGGCGAAAATTACAAATGTAAATATTTGAGAATACATTTTACTGAGTGCACGTGAACTATAACAAAGTAATGTTGGTAACTGCTGACGAAAATGCAATGCACAAGTTACGGAAAATGCTCAACATTTTATACGTTCTGCGTTCTTCGTTCTACGTACATTGAAAACTTTCCGATATATGAAATGATTCACTTCAAGTTTTTACGATTATTTCTTAATAGGTTTCACATAATTTATGGGTCAATATTGTTAACCGGACTGTAGTTACATTATCACAGGGCATATTAATTCCTTTATTTAGAATATAGCAATCGCGTTTCTCACAAGGTATATTGAATAATTTCGATCACTCGCTCATCAGACGTCAGATTTGTTGATCATATTTCCGTCTGTTTGATAAAAAAAGCGATTTATATCAGATGAAGTGAACTACTATTCGTTTGATATTTAGAATACAATGGCTGTGACTAGGAGTAGAGCTCTACGAAGTGTGAAAAATCACATTGCTTATCCACTGTGATTTCCCTGGATATTGTGATAAACTTATGGATAGCTACGATTTCATCTATGTAAAGATTTTCGGAAAGCATTCGTCGCATTCCGCTGAAGTCAAGTGAAGACAAAGTGGGCGAGGACTACGAAGAGTATTAAAAGATTCACTTCAGCTGTAGCTCCTTTTTCGGTTTATTTCTTATTTCTCATTGCTTGGATTAAGTTAAAATGTTCTTTATTGTGTATCTGAACGTAAAACAAATTCATTGTTACATTCATTGATTCGAGTCATTTATTCATATTTTTGAAAAGTTCTTATTTGTACGTGTTTTGTGGTTTAATTTTCTTACTTTCAAATATTTTTAAAACATTATGCCAAACGCAAGCACACATAATGGGGATTGCTTTTGACCATCTCCTCTACAAATTTATTTGACAGTCCGGTCGTTTATGTGTGCCTTTGCAGTGATAATCATTGAACCTTATGCAATTACTCACTCTAAGCTAAATGCGCATGAATGACTTTTTGTAATAAGTCACGATTTGTATCAAAATTAAATAAAAGAAATGAAGAAATGAAAAAATTCAAACATGTTCCGTTTGTTTTTAACTTACAATCAGTTAAGTTTATTCTTTTCACCATTACGCTTACAAGGCCTGAACAACGTGTATCTATGCGAAACTGCGTCGCTTCTTACATTGCTACCTTATCATAATGTTCGAGTTAAAACAATAAATAACAAACAAAAGAAAATAGTCTTAGCTTAGCTTAGCGCGCAAACTCAAATTGGAATAAATGCTTAAAGTGGTTGCAATGTTGCTCGCAGACATTACCCACTTATTGGTTTACATTAGCTTCGAAAGAGAACTTTGCTTCACTATTCCATAATATAATTCCTTCATTGAATATATGCATGTAAAGAGATACAAATTGAAATAAAATCTTCGTGGCTGGTATTCGATATTTGACGAAGATTTTTTGGCTCGTAATGGCTATTAGTTCGACTTCAACCGTATGCAATCCCTTATCCCTTTGTCCTTATTGTTGTTATTGCAACGATTTTCTATTCAAGTTAATGTCCTCTTACATGTTTGCTGACCATTGACAGCCACAGTTAAATATTGGTTACATTGGACACATAGCATGAAAGTGGAAATCCATAGAATAATAAAATTGCCAAAAAATTTGAGCGTTCGTTTGGAAAATTTACCGCAAAAAAAAAAACAAAATATATATATATGTATATATATATATGTATATGTACATATATAAGAGGGAAATTTTAATATTTAGGGAACACATATGTATTTAGGCTAACATGTAAATACGCAATTGAGTTTTATTTAGTTGACAGATGTTGCGTCACTTTCAAAATTTATCTTGCTTTCGATTTTGTTCATTATTATAGTATTATATGCCTGACTTTAAATCTTTAATGCTCGCAGAGGTGTTGCCAATGCGAGCTTTTGTATTCGCGAATCTATTTCCTGTAGTGAGGTAACTGCAAAGATATTTCGCAGCAAAGAGAGTTGGGTTGAGGTTAGGGTCTTGGCTGACTGGTTTTAATAGAAATTTTATTCGAAATCCATCCAGGGACTCTCCTTTAGAAGCGATTGTTAAAGTTATAAGAGACCAGAATTGGTATTGCAAGTGTTTTGCTTTATAGAAAGCTTTTTTCCCTTTGATCTTCGCTGTCAAGCAACGAGATGTCTTCTGTTCAGCGAATGAAGGGACATTGATGTTTTAAATGCTAAGGTTCTTATAGAAAATTATATTGCCTCCGGCTATTGAGTTAATGCTGCGTAACCTAGGCAAGAT
Source organism: Glossina pallidipes (assembly GCA_000688715.1). Lineage (NCBI taxonomy): Eukaryota > Metazoa > Arthropoda > Insecta > Diptera > Glossinidae > Glossina > Glossina pallidipes. The sequence goes on along the minus strand of KK499771.1, from coordinate 1,470,480 downwards.
ATAAAGTAATTTTCCCTTACGGCTTGACATATTTAAATTTACATTAGTTGTTTGTTAATCATGATCCCAGTCAGCAAAAATAACAAAGCTACTAACCACGAACTTTGTTCGGCCCATGTCCGGCCTTTATCGTCTCTATCCAGAGTTTTTGAACGGCTTTTTGTGGCTCAGATAGGGTTAGACCTAAAAATGAATAGTCTATTAAGTGTAAACCAATCGGGCAGTTATAATACTGGCTTGAGAATATTCTCGCCTGGCATACTGCACAGGTAAGGTTACGCTTCTGGTCATCATAGATTTTTCTAAAGCTTTTGATACTGTTGATCACTGTACTTTGATGTCATTCTGTATGCTGTGTGCTGTCAAGTTAATGAAGCCGTATCTTCAGAATAGGTATCACTGTTAATAACACTTTGTCTACTCTCTGGGATATATCCTTTGGGAGGAGTTTCCAAGGTTTGATACTAGGGCCAATTTTGTTTGGTGTTTTTATCAATCACAGCACCAACATTCATCTATATACTGATGATGCGCAAATATATTTTTCACAGCCGCTGACCCATATTGAGGACCCTGTAGAGCGAATAAAAGCGATGTGACGAAAACACTTTACGGCTAAATTCAATTAAAACCAAAGCTACTGCCATGTCGCACGATGCATTGGATATTACTCCATATCCAGAATAGTAATGGTGAATACTGACGTTAAATTTGTCACAGTTGTATTCAATCTGGACTTTAAGCTGAACTCTAGATGTGAGGAGTCATAACATTTAAGAAGAAGCTATGACTATCATCTTACTATATACTTACTAGTAAAACTACGTTGAAACTAATTAAATGTCTAATAGTCCCTCTCATATCTCAAATGGTAACGTAATGGGTATGGCAATCTTGATTTAAATTCAAAAGACAAGTTACGGCTTGCCATAAATAAATGTGCTCGATATGTGTATAACAAGACGAAATACTTCTGCATATCACTGAATGGCTCTGGAATTAGGTTTCTTTTCATACTTAAATGTACGTAACGTAATCTTATTTTTATTCATAAGCTTACATATGCGTCAAAGTCGACGCTTATTAGATCTAAATAAACAATGCATCTGACTTCAGATAATCCACATTTTCAAGGCTGTTTTTTATTGATGCTGTAAAGCTAAAAACGACTTACTTAGTCGTGCAGAAGCGATTCTAACCGGAAGGTAACCATGCTTTTTGGTTCTAAACATGCTTCGAATTTTTCATTCCCTGGTTTTCCTTTATTACTTATAATTCCTATTGTGCACTATAGTCTAACTGCGCAATTTAATTTGAATATTGGCCTTAATTGTTGATCACAGAGTTATATTTATATTTTTATTTTCAAGCTATGTGCAGATTTCTAACCAATGACATTATTAAAATGCCTTCCTAGTGCATGATGTCTTTGCGTCTATGTGAACTGTAAGAGACTTATATATATCTCTGTAAGAGAGAATATATATATTATACTATATGGTAAATATTGAAAAGAATAGTAAGCTTTTACAGCGAAAGCTTTTCAAGCAATGCAAAACTGGCATGAAAGCAATTGTGGTTTACTAGCGCTTTGTGTGTAACAATGTGCGATACTTACGGAATATTATTCGAAATATTTATCGAACAAAAACAAACTTAAAACTATCATCGTAGATAACCTCCGGGTCAAAAGATATCATTACCAAAATCAAGCATATCAAGAGTATTACTTAGAGTGATAAGATCACATGTTCTTGGGGAAAGAGCACGCTAGCGTAGAAGCCAAATCTGCGCCCTATTATTTACATTACATGTATTAAGATACATTGAAAGAAAAATAAAACACATAATTGATCAAAAGCGATAGACTAATCTTTTTCGATCGCTATGTTCAATGAAACAATCGTTACAAACGAAGATCAGAGATTAAATAGAATTGGATTAAAATGCCAATTCTTCCAATTGAAGATTGGTGACGAAATCCTACAATTGAACACATATTTTGTAACCGTCAAGACTTTTCTCCAGGCCAAAAGTCTCCGGATTTCTGCGGCGACAGAATACTTTTTCACTCAATCGCTTTTAAGTAAGACTTAGTTTAATTTTCTTCGTAGTTCCTTTGCTCATTACTTCATTACATCATTACATAATATAATAGTATATAGTGTAGTTGTAAATGCTAGAAAAAAATGGTCGTTTACAAGACAAGAACGCGTCCAATTCTGAAGATGATCGTTACATGCTTTTTTAATTCTCTGCTTCCTGCTCTTTAACAGGAAACTATGTTTAGATTTCACTGTTATTTGTACGCGAAGACGTAGTAGGTTTGATGAAACGCGCATCGACGGCTTCGTTAACTATACAAATTCTTCATAACCGGCAGACAATTTAATAAATTGACTATCCGTTCACCCATTAAAAGCACTGTTGTGCTCTTAAAATCCAGATTTAGATTATATCGGCGAAAAAAGAAAACGATTTTTGAGGTTTTAAACAAATTCAACTTATTTTCGGATACAATATTATATGCATGTGTACATACAACAAATGAATACATTCTTTATTAAATGACATGCATTTGTATACGATAATCGAATGCAATTATTTTTGTATAAAACAGAACATAGACCATGAAAGACATACAATTAATTTATTAATTTATTGCAGTTTTATTCAAAATTTATTCCAAATACACATCCGAGAAAAAAGGAAGGCTTACCTTCAATGTTTTCGCATAAAATTTTGCTTTGAACACAAATTTGCTTACGTTATGTTATGAATTCCCAAATTTCGATGCAACTCGAACGTAGGCCTGTCTGTCTCCTATTTGAAATACAAGTCCAACCTCGCTACACAGCGATATATGCTCGCACTTACAACCATTTGTTTTTACACCGCTGTATTTATATTGCCTAACAAGCCATTAAATAAATGCCATACAAGTAATGTTTCCTTCTATTAAATATAAATAAAAACTTGTACTTTAACGACGCTGATGGCATTCGCCCAACAAATGTGATGCCAACGTAGATGTCACGGGTAAATTATTTCATAAACTACGAAAACTAAACGAACGAACCGAACTCGTTCTGCTCGAAACATAATATGGGCAAATAGTGCAACGAAACATGCTTATAATTGCCTTTCGTTTAAGATTTCAAGTTCCTGCGTTGATCAAGCTGCGTGTTAGCGAATGGCTCTTCCTTCATTGATTTAAAGTCCATGTCCTTATGATGATACGCAAGGTTTACGATTTCAAACCATCCAAAAATTTGATTTTTCCAACTTCGCTAACTGTATGCGAATATTACACACGCGTTGCACTTACAGGCGATTTTCTTGAAATACGATTTTATATCTTTAAAATAATATTCTCACGCTGGAACACCGAGGGGAGGGGAATTTTCAATAAGTTTGCACCTTTAATTCTTTGTTTTAAACAGATTATTCAATAAGTTCTTAAGGTGACATACAGATTTAGTATTGATTGCCAACGAAGTCATGTCATTTTTAAATACCAGCCATCTTCAAACGCAATGTGACAAAGTTAAATGACATTCCGGCTAGTAGATTGTAAGTTACCACTGTTTTAGGGTGTCACGCTACAGGCAACATTCAGACTTTTCCATTGTTTTACAATGAAACAAAAGTCGCATCACTAAAACAATTGTAAGTAAACTAATAGTCGGGATGAAATTTTAAAGCATTTCGTTTGAAGTCTGTCGCAAACTAAAAGTGGCACGGGTTCGTCGACAGTGCTGACATTTATATTCAATCCTAAGAATTTGTCAAGTGATCTTTTCTTTTCATGTTTTCTTTTTAATAGACACAGTGGCAGCGCCCTGTCAACTGCCGGCTCTATGCTGGGGTCAAAGCCATCCGAGAACCGCTTTCGTATTATATCAAAATGGACCCTTATGGATTTATGATCCTCATTGTGCCGTTCCGCCTGCTTCGTCCTTGCTTGGGATTAGGGGTTCGCATATGGCCTTTGTGTGGCTTTATATCGCAGGTATGTCTTACATACAATCGACGTCTCTTGTCCATCTTTCGATGCCCATTAGCAAGTTACCTCGAGTAATTTCTGATTTCAGAAATGTGAAAAGCTGTTTTGTCAAATTGGTTCAAGACGGACAGACGAAAACAGTGTGCTACACATCGTCGCTTGTGCCTTAGCACAGGTCGCATGTATTATCTGCTCGTAAGCTGGAAAAGTTTGGTTAGGAAGAAAATAAACTTCTCCGTGTTATCTCCCCACCCGTTGTTTTTCGGTTGGGGGTGAGAGTGTAGGTCCAAGTTCCCTTTAGGTCAATACCCTGTCGTTATTGCCATTCCATTAAAATGCTCTGTTGGATAGCAGACTTTAGTCTGCAGACATCGTTGTATTGGTCAATGATTTATTCATCAATATCTATTTTGTCCCCTTCAAAGTAGTCAACCCTTAGATATAGCAGATTTGTGGAAGCGCTTTTTCCTTTTAGAAGCATCTCGAAGCACTTCTGATATGCTCTTTTTGGTATGGCCTTGAGCTTTTCCAGCGATGCAGTCTTTATTTCCTTAATCGTGGCAAAGTTTCATATTTTTATGAGTCTCCGCAGTTTTGGGGAAAGGCTAGCCAAGGTACGGGCAAAAAATCACGAACAAGCAATGACGTGTAAGCTGAGGCATTATCGTGCTACAGTATCGATGAGTGGTTGTTCGGCAATTTCCAGCGTTCTTTTCGTATTACTACTACTACCAAAACGATACATAGGTTCAAAATAATGTTCTTTATTCACTGTACGTCCTTCTGACAAGAACTCACGATACACCACGCCATTGTAATCGAAGAAAATAGCAAGCAAAACGTTCATATTTGGTTGACATTCTGACTTGGCTCTTCTGGCTCTTTCACTTGTTACCAGTTGCGTCACCACTTATGAGCCTTTCGGGACAAACTTCGCTGTCACACGTTTTCTGTCCAAAACATCCGAAAAGATTGTATGCCACGGCCCAAACCGATATGCTGACGTCCTCACCAACTTCTCTAATAGTGACCAGACGATTCTCTTCTCTTTATATTTGTCAAAAACTAACTAAAAATTCAATATGACTAATGTGAACATATGCCGGGGACATGTATACACTAATATAACTACAAAGTTCGTACAATCGAGCGTACGCAGACCATGAAATTTAGAAAGTCACCCTTTTTATTAAGCACACCTCGTGTACTTTCACTTCCGAAATCTTAATGTCATTCGTTTTTGATTCATCTTAAATAATCCTTCAAGATTGTGGTTGAATCGTTTCGCTCTTTATGAGTCTCGAAGCGAGTATGTGCTCAATGGCGATGAAAAAAATTATATCTAAAGTTGAAATTTTCTTATTAAACTTTTCGAATTGAAAAGCTGTTGTAAATTATTTTGTTAAGCGAGGTGCTCGGTTGTGGTTTGTAAAAACAATAAAATATAAAAAAGAACGAAAGCAAATAAAGGGAAAAAGAAGCAGTGTAATCATGTGTATGCATTTATTCATTCATTTGCGTGAATACATTATATGTAAATATTTAAGTTTTATTGCATTAATAGTGTCGATGTCAAAAGGTAATATTTTAATTTACTTAACAACAACGCAGATGGTCGGTTATTTGTATAAAAGAAATTACAGATGCTGCGAACATTGAACGTTGTATATGAACAAATGAATTTAATTATAAATGCATTATTAACAACACACGAATGATTTATGAGCTATACATGAGCAAAATATTAACATGTTTACTTCTGTAATTGGACAGATTTAAAAATATCTTTTTCGCTTCTCTTGATTTCATTCAAATGAGTTTCTATACAAATGCAATCCAGTCTGTTGTAGCCATCACCGAAGGGTGAAAGGTATTTTCATTTCATTTTGTCGAAACGTTCGCAGCGGCCAGAAGCAAATTTCCCAATCCCACAAGCATATATATATTCTTGAGCAGAATCAAATTCTGACTCGATTCAAGCATTTCCATCTGTCCTTTTGTCCGGGGAGCGAAACTATGGGGTTCCCTTGGTATACGCATAGACGTGCCGAAACCTTCACCTCTTCGTGGTGCTCCCCATAAAACATTTTCTGCTGCATTATGGCTCTGTGTTTCCTTTGGTTTTATGAGTCGCACAGTAAATGCCAAAGAAAGGTTTAAGGCTTACTATCTATAATCTAGCAATAGGTGTTTCTCATTGGAAGCGGAAGGGGTCTAGTCGGAAAGGGCTTCTTTTCTAAATTGAAAAGGAGCATTTCTTTCCCTATTTGGTTCTCTTGGTGGAGGTCATCTAATGAAGATGGCCACCGATATCAAGTGGGCTGGGGAACAGCTGGGTGTGTGTGCTGTGCGACGACAACCTTGGAAGCATTAATTCCTCGAGAAAAGATAGTTGGATTTGGCTATCCGGGACGTGTGGATAGCACAAAGGCAAGAGTGGCTACGGCTGCGTACAGTATGAGATCACCCAAAGCTGTATAGCTTGGCGTAAGTTCTGGTTTGAACGATAAGCCAAGAAGTTAAAGGGTGTCCACGGGGATCAGGTTGCCCAAAGTAAGATTGCTCCGGCAGGAAGATGCACACTACCCATCGGAATGCCGGACGAATGCCTTCTTGCCTGACTGCTGGGTACGGCCCTTCGGGGAGTATTCGTGGTGGCTGTGGTTACCTCAAAGTTTCACGGGGAGCATTTAAAGAGGTGCTTAGATAGGCCTCGACGCAAACCACTAAGCGAGAATTTTGTCCACACCCATTTTCTATTGCGGTACTTCAGGGTAGAGAGGTCCCCTTCAATGCGGATTCCCTTTCTCCCTGAGGGGTCGTCAATCAACTTACCTCTCGATTGCCGATGGTTGTAGGCAACCCGTCTCATTAAGACTTATGTCAGGTGCAGACGTTAACCACCCACAGGAAACTGTCCTTTTGTCCATCTCTCTAGGTGTCCGTCTATTAGTCTTTATAACGGCCTGAAAGCAAAATTGGAGCTATCGATTTCAAATTTCGCGAAAATAGCGCAAGTTCTTGCACCTGGGTTGGTATTGTAGACAGGTGCAATCGATCGAAGGAGACGCCTACAGTGCGGAGACCTCTGTTTTTCAAAAGAAAATAAAAAATTTTCTTTCTACGATTTCCTCATAAACTATAGCAGATAAATCTACAAAAATTTGACTGTATATTTTATGCGCGATGGTGCGATACGTCTACAAAAATTGGGAAAAATCGGACACGTCTTCTCAAGTTTATAGTGTGCCATAGTTTCCTTTCGTTTTGCAAAACTTCTATAACGCACAGAAGCAAGTTTCAAAAACCTCATTAAAGATAAGGTATAAATTCTTGGTCAATTTTAAATTCGGAATACACGTAGGCGTGTCCCTCCGTTCTCCCGACCATATGTCCGTCTGCGCAACTTTCTAGTATCTGTGGTAAACATTCTCCCGTTTGCAAAATTGAAGATATCGCCTATAAACTTGCAAAAGAATTTGAAAATGATCCGAATTGGTCAAAGGACACGCCTAAAACGTCCACACGTCGATATAACAAAATCTGTGAATACCTTTGTCTCTCAAAGTACAACACGTACGCTATACAAATTTCCATTTAATTCTGAAAACATAGAAAATCAGTCGCGCCCATGCAATGCTATAGAGTACGAAAATTTAGTTTTTATTTTTTTTTATGTATGGGCGAATTGTGATCGGATTGAACAATTGGACGCCCATATGGAAGTGGAAATTGACACTAGATCAGTACCTTAAATGCTGCTTTTGTTGCAAACCGGTGGATGTCATTATCCTAGAAACTGATATGAGCGCACTAGAACCTACTTTTATTTAGCCTGGTTGATAAACATGACTCGGCATCTTTAAATTCACTTTCAAATCTATGTAAAGTTGTAACTAACACTAGGTTTACGGCTGCTTTCAATTTCGCGGGTCTGTGCTTTCATGTCCAAAAGTTCTGCGTAAGGAAATAGATATCTTTAGACGGTTTTTAACGACTTAATGCGGCAAGCATGCAAGTCTATTCTTTTTTTCTGCGATACGCCTACCTTGCTTTTTCTAAACATTGCGTACACCATTTGACGGATAAATTTTGTGAACGGTTACAGTTGGAAAAATAAAGACAGTATATATATATGAAGGCAGGATCTAATAAATGTTGGCTTATAGAGTCCGCTGCCAAATAAAACTTGATGCCAGATTTATGAGGCTTATTGGGCATATAGCGTATAAAACGATATTTAGATTTGCTTGGAAACAATTGCTTGTCAAGTGGGAGTTTTCAAAAAAGAGGATAAAATCCAAATATAAGTAGACGTTTTTTTCGTTAACATGAGTAAGTGCGCCAATGAGCCAATGAGCCAATGAGCGTAAAATGATGTATAAACGCGAATTCACCTATTTAATCGTTAATTGTGCTGTGTTCACGGGTGCAAAGTTATGGACGAGAATTTGAAAAAACTTTCAGTGTGTTTTAAGCTTGTTTTAGTGTTTTCTATATAGTAACCGTTTATGTGAACAGATCTTACCCATTTTTTAACCACGTACTTCTAAGTGATCAGGAAATGTTTGCACGAAATTCCAGCTTCTTGGCTTTTTATTGCCACTATGACGATCCACAAAACTTCGCCATCAAAACGTTCGTAAATCTCGTATTAAAAAAATAGCGATATTTTACTTTACATTTTTGCAGATGTATTCTGGGATTAATTTAGAAAATCAGTTAAAACCCAAGTCCGTAATAGGTAAAAAGGGATAAGGAAATAAAAGAAAAGGGGAATTTTGCCTTATTTTCGTCAATAATTTACAATCGTTTCGAGATATTCTCGAAAAAGTTTGCCAGAAATGGTACTGACCGGTTGACTAACACGTGGACGCCTATCAAACAATTTTCCGAATGAGGTGAGCAAATTGTCTTTTCCTCCTTTTTGTACAATCTTCTGGTTTTGTAAAAATTCTTAATCATTCTTAGGCATCAGTCAGGTAATTGTAACCTCAATATTGTATATAGTTCTGGAAGTGCTTTTGCTATAATCGGAAATACTTTTTCTTTTAATGGTTTCATTGTATTTTCAAATAATAAACCAAGATTTGAACATCCAAAAATCGTATAGTTGTTCAAAAATTGTTGGCCAGCAAAGACAAAAATTATATTTATTTTCGACATTATATGCTTGCTATGATTGATATATATATATATATATATATATTTATATATATATATATATATATATATATATTTATATTTATTTGATTTACGTGTATATTTAATTGTGTTAGTTTTCCTTAGTTAAGGATTCACTAAGTTCTCCCTCAGTACTTTTAATGATTTCCATAGAAGCAATGTCTTCTTTCTTATGTGGTTTTCGTTCTTCTATTCCTTCAATTGTTATAAATTCTGCGTATTCTCTCGCTTTAAGTTCCTCTTCATTATTCTTAAGCTCGTCTGTGGCTTGAAAATTTTCCACTTTTTCCTCTCGTTGATTTTCAATTTGCTTTACGGTTTCATTTTCCTTAAAAAAAAAAAAGAGTATTTCTATCTCTTTCCATTTGTATCGAGAACATGAAATTAAACTTACTTCTGCTGATATCTTTGAGAATTTGTCCTCGTGAAAAGCTTCCGCCAATTCCGGATTAATGTCATTTAAGGCAATATCGCCTTCTCTTATGTACACCGGCACATAACCAGGCATTGGTTCTAGTTTTTGCAAAGGAGCAGCTTTAATTAAAATAAAAAAATGAAAAAAAGGATTCCAAGGACATATTCATTTCATTCATTTTGTAACTTTTTTGATAAAATTCAAGTCGAATTAAAAAAGATTCGTTAGAAACTTTAATAATTAAAATATGCACCACCACTCTTTATAGTTTATTGCCTCTCAACGGCTAGCTTGCAAATGCCCACACGTTGGAAACTTTCATGTGCCATCGATTTGACTAGCAATGTGTGTCCGCCTGTCCATTTATTAGTCGTTTGCGCAAGCAATTGAAATTTCGCCCATATGTTCGTTGATGACTACAGAATAAGAATACGTCTGACAACACACCTAACATGACTAAAGTTTGAAAAACGTCGAAAATATCAAATTCCTAGTGAGAGTTATTTATAAATAAGCCTAGCGTCATCAATGCGCGTCTTGACCGGGAAGATTGATACATCATTCAAAGTTGATTCGGATCATCTTACTGATAGGTTCAAACATAAAAAAGAAGATTCATTGTAGCGATAAATAATCAAGGTTCGTCCTAAAACTAATATGTATGTAGTTTTCTAATTAGACTTAACTTGAAATTTTAAAACGATCCTGCTTTACTCTTACGTTACAGAGTCTTTTAAGTTTATGCGGATGTAACACGCAAAAGAGCTGGATCGATCCAGTTTTTTATTATATCGATTTAACGTTGTTTGTGCATCTGTCCGTCTCTCCGTTTGACGGCTAAGCATTTATTATTGTATTCAAGCCATACTTCTCAATTTTTGAGATACTTTGATGGAGGGATGGCACACTAGCGGGAGCCGGAAACTCTTTAAATGCGGCGAATCATCTTTAACACAAAAACGAATATAAACAACTATGAAAATTATATTCGGTTATGGCCGAATTTCGTGTACCCATCACCGTTGTGCTATTTTTGCAGAATAATTTTGCGGAAACTGATATCGTGTATCTGTTGTAGTTTTTGAGTAACGAGTAAGAGAGAGAAGGAAAGCAAAAATGTTCGATGTTTTCGTTCTCCGAAAAGTTTGGGTCGTTTTGAAATTCTTTTGCAAGTTTGTAGGTGGTGTCTCCATTTTTGTGAATGGGAAAAATGTTTACCACAGATACTACATAGTTGAGCAGACTGACAGATGCAAAGACGAATAGACGGACATGCTTAGCGGCTTTTGAACCTTGCTTCTGTGCGTTATAAAGGTTAGGAAAAAAAAAGGATATTACTACGCAGCATAAAACTGAGTAGGCGTGGCCAGTTTAGTAGGAAAGGGTAAAAAACTGCAAATGTTTAATTCCTTTTAAAAAACAGAGCTGCCCTCACTTTACGATGTACTGAAGGCATGTTCTTCGACCAGTTTCGCCTATTTACAATACCAAGCTCCATGCAAAAACTTCCACTGTTTCTGCGAAATTTGAAGTCGATAGCTTGATTCTTGCGGTCAGGAGAAAAGCTTACACCAGACATTGCACAAGCGGACAAACAGACATGCTCGAATCGACTCAGAATTTGATGCTAATCAAGAATATATATACTTTGTGGGATATGTGAAGCTTCCTCCTGGGCGTTGCAAACGTTTGGCCAAAATGAATATATCTTTTATCCTTCGTCGATGGGTATAAAATAAAAACATACTATTTTATTGAAACATTGTTTCAAGATCAAATTGGAAAATATTCCGCAAGGGCTCAAGACTGTTCGGAATCTGAAGCCAAAACTATTTAAAGAATTTTCATATTTTGGGGACTTTTACACCAACTGTTTTTTGCTTGCTTTTCGCACTAGAGGTTTTGAAAATAATTAGGAGTTTTTTAAGTTTTTTTTTTATGCAAAGTTATCTGTTTTTGAATTCATCGACTTTAAGTCCTTCGATTATTTTTGATGAATTAAAGCATAAAGTTTCTTGTTATTTAGCCGCTGAATAAATGATTGAATTAGTAATTATTTATGACATCACCTTCAGAGAGAAATAAAAAAAGTGATAGAGCAAGAATCACGAATCGTGTGCTGCTCACTTACTACTGACGTGTATGATTAAAATGGAAAATAAAGAAATAATTGTGAGATTTTTAACAGATTTAGCTGCAAAGTCTTCGTACATGCAATTAAATTTTTGTAAACATTGCTTTAAATGCACATACTTGTGTAATCCGTATGTATATGCACTACGTGTTTTTATAAAATATTCACATGAGTAAGGAAAACAATAAATTAATAACCTCAAGGTAGGAAGAAAAAAAGAAACACCGAGAGCATGGAGAACAATCAGCAAGGAAGTCTATATATGTTAACATGCACGTAAGTATGTGTGCATATGAGGACGTACTCTTTTATGTATTATATACGTTTATATATTTGCATAAACTCTTATATAAATTAATTTTTTTTCCTTAATTGAAATGCAAAGTATTAATATGTACACACAAATATACATGCAATCATCCACATACGTGTGGGCGTGCACAAATGTAGGCAAACATTTTATTATGACATTAAAATAAATCCATACTTCGAAAAAGGAATGCAGTTACATGTAAAGAAAGCTAACAAGTGTATATATGGCTATAATCACAATAACGACTTGTTTGTGTTACATTTTTAATACAATAAACATCGGTCTGGAAAGGATAAAAAAAGTTTGCAAATAATTAAAAAAAGAAACGAACGCAAATGAAAGCAGTGGGAGAACTCTTTATTGATAATCATCCACCAACATAATCGAAATTAAGCGTCCGTTTTTTTTTATTAACGACATTCTCGATAGCCCCGTTTTTTCGCCGGCCACATCAGATTTCGGGAATACTTAAATTACTCATTCCTAATCCCTCCGAGGAGATATACTTTGTTATTCTTAAATACGGGGCGGCGTTACCAGTGCATGAGATACAAAAAATTTGCGTAAATTATCAGTTCCGTCTAATGTCTCGTTCCTTTGATGCGTTGAAATGGTTAAAAAAAGCCGGAGTGTAAGAATTTCTCCTTAAACCAAGAATTAAGAGCATTTTAAGATAATAACGCACGCTGCGCTGGACTTAAAATTCGCCCGCATAGACAAATCTTTGGAAAAAGAATGGTGTAAGGATTGTTGTAACAATGGGAGGACAAAAACAATTCTACACATAACCATAGTCATAAAATCATTCAACAGGGTCCAAAAAGTTAAAGATTACATATAAAATATATACAATGGTAAGAAGCCAACGGGAACAGAAGAAAAAGGAGGAAAATACAAATCAAAACATCCCATCACATAACACTACATCTGTTCAGTTGTTAACGGCTTTGCAAACATACTGCATGGCCGCTTTTAATTTTTCCGGACGAAGTTTAGCGATGGCTTCGCCAATAAATACGTTACCAGTATCTAAAATATGGAAACATGGAAGCTACTAAATATATAATAGTGAGACGAGGCCGGCTGTTATACACCGCACACCCCTTCATTTAATACAATTGTTCATTTCTTTCCATGATAAAATATCACAAATTATACCTTATTTTCGTGCAAAAGCATACTCTTCGAGGGATCTGCGGGTGCAGAATGTGCATTGACGTGGTTCAAATTTAACAAATTTCATTTTCTTCTCAAAGATCTAATTACTCTTTATATATTTTCGTTAGTGTAGTATAAAAAATTCGCCTTTGTTGCTATAAAGCAGTTCAGTGTTTATGAAAGACCCGCAAATTTTATTATTCGCCTTCGTTCTTAATAGCGCAAGTTTGTGCGAAAGATCTTGGTAAATCCATCTTTCGTTATATCAATCGTTTCAGAATCACTTTTTGGGTCAACCTCAACGTATCCCAACGTCCATCCTACTTGGATTTTTTCAGTGATATTTTGAGGTCTTTCTCAAGGAATACATTCCTGCGTGGAGTTTATAATCTTATCCGCTGAGTTGAAAACAGGCGCCTTTAGAAAGTTTTAATGACCGTTTTAAAGACTTTTCAAACAAGCGATATGTTAGCATAATTTCATTGGAACGACCATTGAATGGATAACAGGCTGATATTGAGTCGTAAGACGTGTGTGGTATGCCGTCTATAGAGGAATATACAATGCGCGATTCTGTTTTTGAGGGGCGTGGCAAAACATGCACGTTCTAGCAAATAGTTTTGGAGGAAAAATAACGAGCATAAATATTTGAACTTCGCAGGACATTCTTATGGCCCTAGCATTGCGGATTAATAGGAAAAAATAATAAAAAAACTTATTGTGATAAGAAAACCATGTCTAGAACACATTTCAAAAACTTAAAAGCTACAACGATTTTCATTTTTTTCATTCGAATTTTTTGCAATGCGTACGATGTTTTATGAATAAGTGCAATCAGTCTCGAATAACTTTTTTTGACGAAAATTGGCATTTTTCATTCCTGTCGATTATTATTATTATTATTATTTTTGAGATTACAATTTCCACCAGCGATAGAGTGCCGCTAATTATACATCCCTCATGAAAATGGCCTCGGTGTTGCCATTCAACAATATTTTTCAAAAATAATTATTTCTCAATACTTAAGTGTATGCTTAGTATCCCCCTCGAATATTATTATCCTATCGCCATTCCTTCCATCGGAAAAGATTCTGGCTACATTATAAGTTCCCCAGGCTAGTCGCCTTGGTCTCGTCCTCTTCGCGATATTTTTAAATGATCCATCTGCACGTGTCCAAGCGTAGAAACGTTTCATGTTTGCTCATGCTACAAAAACTTTTCATTCCATTTCTCGATCCACTACAATGCTCTCCAGCTGCTTCGTTAAAAATACCAGCAGGAAAATGTTACCTAACTTAATGATTTGGAATGTATCTTGGATTCAAAGTGGCAATTAAATTTATGCATATATTGTATCATCCGTCAATAAAGCTAAATCGTTTCCGAGCTTGATGAAGAGACGAAGCGACAAGCGAATTCTGCGACTCCTACATTACTACACGCTTATATACTGCTTTTGTACGAAAGTATTGAAATATTTTTCTGTGGTCTGGACATTAAGCAACAGACGCTTAAGTATTAAGCACAGACGCCTAGGATGGCATTCTCATTTGGCGAAATCCGTTGAATAAAGAATTTTCATCAAATTTTGTCTTCTCAAGGGTTGGTTGATTCGAGGCGACCTTGTAGATATTGTTGGTATGTCAAAAGGATTAATACAAGTAATTTTAAGGGATGATTTGAGCTTGTCTCGCCTTGTTCGAAAAATTTTGCATTTGTTTGGTAATCAACGTCGCTTTGAAGTGTCAACAGAAATGCTTTCTATGAGTGATTATGATCTAAAATGCTAATTCCAGAGAACAAGCGCACTAGCAACGAAGGCGATTGGCTTTTTTTACTTTAATAACGTTTTACGGAACCTTACTTTATAAAAATTATTCAGTAATTAAGGACACGAAATTATCGTTCGTTGCCTCGATTGCGATTATCGCTATTGCGATAATTTGCCTTAAAATTTTTGAGCTATTAATTTTTATTTATATCTATGCTTAGTTAGTATAACAATTGAGAATCGGCTGTTAATATCTATTTGTAGCTAAATTTTGGGTAATAAATAAATAAACGAATCGCAGATCACGACTTGTCTCTACTACTGAAATTTTCTGAGTGAAAATGAGTAAATCATTTACGTGTTCTTGGCTTTGATTAAACGTCTTTCATGTAAAAAATTTGAGCTTTTGCGGAATACCTAGCAAAGTAGGCATGCGCAATCGCTGGCTCGCAGTCTTCAAGACTGTGTGTCCTGTGCAGTTGTCGAATATGAAGTATGTTCGTTAATTGGTTTGGAATAATTCGCTTATCGCTCTATTATTATTATTATTGCAAATAAGACTCAAAGTCTTGGGGGTTACCTTCGTCTCCAAAATGATAAAAGACTACAATGAATTTTCATGTTCCCAATAGACGTATCACAAAGTACGACCCGATTAGGCTTTCCCAAAGCCTCAAAAATTATCGGTTTTATCAACCCCCTCTTGATCCGTTCAAATTATATAATAATTCATATCCACAAAAGAAAGCGTACCCTTTCCCGATTATACTATCGATTCGCCTACATTTCTTCCGCTTAATAATGAACAACTCTTACTGATTTTTCTATAAAGACAGAGAACCCACTAATCTGCTCGCAGCCTCGTCCACAAATCGCAAAAAACACGCATTTAATTACCGAAGTATTTACACGGTTTCCAAGTTTTCTTTTCTTTTTTTTTTTTTGTTAATATGACCAATCACTAAAGGGATGTCACCAATTCGGGAAAAAGAGGAAAAGGAGGGGAAAAAGAGGGGAAACAAAATGAAAATGGGGAGGTAGCGGTCGCAGCCTAACGGATGTGAGTCCAATCGACAAATGTTATGCGTTTACCGACTGAGCACTCACTAGAGCTACGACCAAGTAAACCAAATAAAGCGCTAGAGATTTGAACCTTTGAACTCTTTATCAAGTCAGAATCGCGATTGTTACCTATTCGGCTACTCAGGCAGTTTGCGTAACTATCTAAGAAATGTCGCCAATTATATTGGGCGCATAGGTTCACGCTCTATCTGGAAATTAAATATCACATGGATGCTAATAATAGGTACTACAAAATCCGGCCAATGCTGAGTATGCCTGTTTTTTGTCTTTGAATGTTTCGCTTATAGCATTCACTCGCAGAGAAAATCTTATTTGTACACAAGCCGTAAATAAAATAATATTGAATTTGTTGCCTCTTTTGATTGATTAGTTCATCGGTTCTACATCGAATTATGTTTGTTAATAAACCAGTCCATCAACTAATTTAAGTCTTTATTATTATTAAAACTTCTTTGCCAATTTCAAGACTCGCCTTAATAGAGCATAACTTGTAGTATTATTGTGTAATAAAACCAGTTTTTTGTTTTTTTTTTTGTTTTTTTGTCCGAGACGTAGGTTAGTGTTACACAGTAAAAGGTTTTATGGTACATTACGCATAAGTGAGTATTGACTGAAAATGTTCTTGTTACGTTACGATAGGGAGGACGGTAAAAACTGGGTTAAATTTCACGGCCGCTTTGTACTGAACGATAAAACAGATTCGTCGTAGTACGTTGCCTTTGGTCCCAATTTTCAATTCAATGATATTATTATTGAAAAGTATGAATAAAGAAAAGGTTGTAAGCCAAATTCTTAGAGAATGTAATAATTTTCCGAGTCGATCTATATAGGTATTCAAAAGAAATTACCGCGATAATTAGATTAGATATTAGTCGTAAATAACTTTAAACAAAAAGGCTTCGTTTCATTTTGGAACTATAGGTACATATATATACGCCCTGAGTGACCAAGTAGCAAAAGGACGCCTTCATTGAATACTCTACCGCATTTGAGATTTGAACCTGCGACCATTGAGTTGTTGGTGGAAAACTGTTGCCTACTCGGCCACTCAGCGCATAATAAGTCAATAAAATTTACATATTATAAAAGTGGAGCAAAAAAGGAAAGGAAATGCGATGAACACCATCTTTTGTTCAAAGAGGCAATTGTTACCAATTTTCAATCCAATTTGAATTCTTTTACAGCCAAATATAGCATATTCTGCTGCCGTCTTTGTACATTTTATGAAATCTTTGTGCCTGCCATTGCCATGAGTGGGGACGCAGGAATATCATCATGGAAAATTCTGTGCCAAAGAATTTTTAAAAAGTACATAAATGCTCGATTAGCAGAAATCTTGTGCTGCGCTGTGCAGGCACGAAATAATTGCATGAGTCGTCTCAAAATTTAGTTTAACAATTACTATGAACATAGGTTACAATGCTTCGACAGGACGTAGATAGCTTAGCAACTGAGAACATTTTTTTTTCTTTTCAATAAAAATAAATATTTTTTCCTCCTCATTACTTGTTCGTGCTGTTCCAGATGAGATGGTAAAAACTTACGTACATACTTTGGATGATTCCGAAGTCCTTGTGGAAGAAAATGGTAAAACTAGCCGTCGCCAGTTTACCAACATTACGAAGTATGAAAAATTTCATTCCCTTTTTTGCTTCTTATTTTTAAGATAAAGACGATGGTGGGTATGAAAGATTTGACCTCAGTTGAATGTAAGTTTTTATTATTTGGTTACTTTTTCAAAATTCTTGTTTGTCGTATTTGCGTATAATTATTTAGTTGTATTAAATTGTAAGAATATCAAGAATATCACTTACCACCAGTAAGCGCTGTCCAGCTTACAGACAAAATTATGCACAAAAGCAACATTATATGTAATTTGAATAAACTCTTTTTTATCTTTTTTTTTTTGATTACCAAAATTAAAAAAAAAACTGCGTTACTTATTTACACCGACGACTGTAGGCTGTATGAAGGGTTCTTTTTATACCAAATACTAAACGTAAACTAAAAGTTAATTACGGTTAAGAATACTTCTTATATAATAAATTGAGTAGAAAAGCTGCCAATATTATCTGATCATTTCACAGAGAGTGTGATGAACACACTTTAGCAGATGTACTGAAAATTCTCTGTCTACCTTCTATATGCATGTATAGAGATGTTCGGAGAGTTTAACTTTGCTGGAATAATGTTGTCTTTAACGATCCAAATATATAATAGGTTCGGTCATTCTCTTTTGATACATTTTTATGATTTACGTAATTGAGGTTATAAGCATCATGTTTTGGTGATTAGTGAACTTTAATAGCATAAGTATGTATCTTATAAACTCAATCGTCTCTTTTGCCCTTCCACTTACCTGGGCTTTCTCATTAACTCAATAAATTTATATGTGAGTTTTTCTTTTTCGTTTTTATGTTTATTTTGCATGTAATATATTTTTTTGATTTATATATATAATATTTATATATATATATAAATGGTTGTTTGTTTTTTAATATTTTATTGAATTTGTTTTGCTGTCTTTTCAAGGCTCTAAAAATAGTTTACATGATTCCACTAAAATGTAGATAATATGCGTTTGTATGTATGTATGTATGTATGTATGTATGTATGTATGTATATATGTATATATGTATGCATGTACGCATGTGTGTGTGTGTGCGTGTGTGTGTGTGTGTGTGTGTGTGTGTGTGTGTGTGTGTGTGTGTGTGTGCAGTGCAAATGTTTGCATAAATATTATATATATATTTATATATATATAATACATATACATATACATATATATATATATACACGCATATATACATGTATATATACATATATATATGTATGTAGATATATACGCATGTATACATATATATATATATATATATATATATACATACATATATATTTGTCCGTTAATGTCTGTCTTGTATATGTGTTAATAGACATTTTTTTTTATATACTTTATATGGTATAAATATTATTATCATATATTATGATTTTTTGTAAACTTTTATATTTATATATGTTATACTATTCAATGTGTATTAATGATTTTGTATGTGTAATTGCCCATGTATATATGTATTTGGGCGTGTGTATGTATATGTGAATATACGAACGTTTCCGTATATGCTTGCGATTGCTACTGGTTTTGAATATATTTTATTATTCTATATATTATTTTCTGTTGCGCTGTTGTTGCTTTTGTTTTTTTTATTAGCGTTTTGGTTTCATTTGTTTTCTCTCATTCATCCATCTCTGGTTTTATCTCAATTTTATTGTGTTTTTGTTTTTTCGCTTGTTTGTTGGTTTCATATTTATTGTAATTATTGCTGTTATCGTTTTTGTTGTAGGATTTTGTTGTTAATTTGTTTGTCTTCATGTTAACGTTTTTTTTGGATTCTGTGTTTCTGTTTGTGTTGTTTGTATATATATTTAATATGAACAATACAGTGATGTGAAAAAAGTAGCCATTAAATCCGAATTATGTCCGAAATGATTACAAATTTTTAAGAAGGAAAGTTTGTTATTCCTTATTAAAAAGATTAAGAAAAAAGTCTTCAATTCGTATGTAATATGCCCAAAGGAGAAGATACAGCTCACTTGTTCTTCTGATTCGAACTAACCATATCGGACAGTTCGTCCCCCTTTCTGCTATCGATACACTGAAACTTCTCTCATATACATTTTGGTTAATGGCTGCAGCTCGGGTTTGAAATTGAACGTGTATATAAGACCCGCCCGCAATCAACGAAAACTTTACAAGTTGAGAAACTTCTTCAGAATGCTAGCAGTTGCAATACGCTTATTAAAAAACTTGTCAGAACAGCACGAGAACACTAAACTGAGTAAACAGTTTCAATTTGTCTGAATTCTTCGAGGTACAGCACTTGCAAATAAAATTAATATTTATAAGGGATTTTTTCTATGAATAAATAAAAAATTAAAATTTTTTTTAATGTATGTAAATTACTAACGTTTAAGGAGGAAGCCGCTGTAAGTTTTTCTGAGAAATTTTTGTTGTTTTACTAACTCAATTAATACTTGGAACCGCTTACAGTAGGAGGAAAAAATTCATTAAATGAAATTTCGAGCTCTTCTTAAGCGGCCGAAGAAAATTATCTGTGTCAAGTGAATTCCCGGAGGAGTTTTTAACTTCCTGTAGTAAAGGCGTTGGGAAAGTGTTGATGTTCATCTTAAAGCGTATTTGCAAGTAAAAATATCTTATTGTAGCCGTATTGTGGAGACCGTTGGATGGGTATGAGACTGACAACGACTCGAGAGTAGCCAGCACCTCTATTAAGAAATTAAATGTTAGCAGTTAAAGCATTTAATTTTAATTACGTAGCCGCGCGTACTACAATATCATTCGCTTTTGTGCCGCTTAAAATTTACGAAGAAAGAGAGAAATGGAAACGCCACGTTATGGTTCCGGAATTGCAAAATAATAAAAAAAATGTTTTTAAAAAATTTATTATGATTAAAAAAAGAAAACGTATCCGTAACACGCAGTGGAACTCAGAGTGCGGTTTATACAATTTTTCAAAACGCTCAGCAGCATGACTTCTCTTTCTTTCGTTAAAATTCAAGGCTTTCTAGAGGAACATGTGCATATTCGATAAGTGAACAAAACCTTATGTAGTAATGAAAGATCGACTTCGGTACTTGTTTGTGCTTGTGATCGAAAATTCAAAGGTTTGATCGAAATACTCGCCTCTTATACAAAAATCAATATTTTCGAAACCCTCGCCGCTTTCTCCCGCTATACACATGTAGTTCGGCTTTTTATTATTATTTTTTTTTTTTTGGTTTAAAGCAGCACCGCAGCTGCACGGTATGCCGTAGATGTGCCCAAATTAAATATGTTACGTTCCAGTGTTGCTATTTAATAATACTTTTTATCGAAAAAATTTATCAAAGAAAAAAAATATTTCTTTTTAAATCGTCATTAATTTAATTTGGATCTGGGTCAAGCTATTAATATTTCCTGGGATAAATTGTTTGACAAGCGTGCGCCGCTTAACACGGTATTTGTGAAGCACAGTTTCAACGCAACCCGGTATAGAATTAGCGAATATTATGACACAGTTTCGATACAATACCGCTTTAAAAAGTCGAATAAGCTTTTTCTTCAACTGAGTTTTGCTTTCATTTCTATCTAGCCGTCAGTAAGAGGAGATTTAATTATCTTTGAGAAAAAAATAATAGATTAACAGAAGATATTGACGAAAATTATTTTTGTGAAGTGTTATGATTATTATCCCTTACACCACTTGTGGTACAAGGCATATTAAATTTGTGCTGACGTACGTAAGATACGCAAGGGCTTAACATAGATCCATCTATTATTATACCGATCGATTCGAAATCATTTTATGCATCGATCTAAGCTTGTCTGTCCGTCTGTCCTTGTGTTCAACTTACAAGTTGCAATTCTTGAGAAATTTTAATGCAATTTGGTACACTGATGTACTTTGACTCCAGCACGAACGCCATTGAAAAGAGCTCGAATCGGTCAATTTTTGCGACTACTTCTCATATAACGCCTTATTTTAGAAAGTTAAATTTCGAAAAAAATTTGAACTTTCGCAAGTGTGCGACAAAGCTCACTGGGTAATAATATTTCGACAATCTAAATTAGTATGAAAAACTTGGTTCGACTGGGGCAATTTTTCGAATCTTGGTTCCTACAGAAACTGAATCTTTGCGCGATGAAAAGATATAACTTTAAATGTTTTATGGTAAAAATTAGATCATAATAGTAAGTTGGCGTAGAAGACAACTCTAACGAGTTTGGAATACCACCGTAGTTGCAATTTAGCAAAAAAATTAACGCTGGGGAATCTGTCTCAGAAAGATTAATTTTTTATGCTCTCACATATGTAAGGATCATCATAAAAAGCAAACTCTTAAAGGGAGTAAAAGTCTAATTACCAGTTTTTTATGACTGAAACTGAAATATAATAAAATTGTTAGGAAGTAAACTAAGCCAAATGTGGACTACGCCCTGTGATGTTTTGGGAACAAAACAAAACGGACAAATGATGAGTGAACTGGCATGAGTGGTTGCTCCACAATTGCGACCGTATTTTTCGTATTGTTACACGCAAACGACGTGTAACTTCAAGATAATATTCCTTATTGACCGCACCAACTTCTGGGAAGAACTCACGATGCACCACGCCGTTGTAATCGAAGACAACAGTGGGCAAAACCTCCACATTTGATCGAACTTGGCGTATTTTTTTCGATCATGGATCTCCTCGACGTAACGATCATACACTTATGTTTCGTCATCAGTTATGACCCTTTCAGAACAAACTTCGCTACATCGCTCATGTCGAGAACGTCCGAAAGGATTGCATGGCGTTACCCAAACCGGTATGCCCACATCCTCACTGGCTTTCTTGGCTGGTTCAGTCAAGGCCTTGTATCACTTGTAAAGGTTTGTTCTGCTCAAAGTAGATTCGAAAAATGCCACTGTCTATCTTTTAAATGAGTTTCATGAGCATTTCATGCGATTGCAAAAACTCGCCAAACACAGCAGAGCACGTGTAACCTTTATACCTTTCAAAAACAAGCTAACAATGCAAAATACGTCATAAAAAAGAAAATTCGAAAATCGATGTACGTAGTCAACGAAATTTGAAAATTCAGCTTTGTTTTTGAACACACCCCGTGCATACATTACACTGCATATTTTTCATTTTTTCACGATTTCACCTAAATAATGTTATCTGCCTCACTAGTTCACTGTCACTATAAGAATGAAACTTTATGCGTCTTTCATTCGACATCAATTATTGTTTTGAAGATAATAAGAGAAAAAGACTCGCTCCGCGCCTAAGAATCAGAATAGTAGCTGCACACGTAACGATTTTCTCACATTACTGTGTGTTTCTGATGGGGTTCGTTCTATTATGATGACTTTATTGATTTGTCAGTTTGTCTTCACATATATATTGCATAAAATAGCCATTAGATGATCTATTAATTGTTAGATAGTAGGGTGACTGTGTCTGCA
The DNA here is from genome assembly GCA_000688715.1 of Glossina pallidipes. Taxonomy (NCBI): domain Eukaryota; kingdom Metazoa; phylum Arthropoda; class Insecta; order Diptera; family Glossinidae; genus Glossina; species Glossina pallidipes. The sequence goes on along the minus strand of KK499771.1, from coordinate 1,447,401 downwards.
TATTAATACAACTATGAGGATCAGTTAACGCGGGCGTGTGCGTTCAACAAATTGCAAGAGGCATCTTCTCTACTAGATAATTAAAAATATATAAATCTTATTGTGTTATGCGGTACGGTACGTATGTCCGTATGTATAGCCGTTTATGTGCTTTTGTGTGTTCGTTATTAGGCTTTAAAAGGTTGAAAGAATTTTTTTTTTAAATATATTTAAACGTTTTGACATTTGTTCAATATTAATTTTATTTAAAAATCGATTTAAATTTAAAGAAATTATTATTGAGATGTAAATATGAAAATTAAGTAATAATTAATAAAAATGATTAAAACAAGATAAATAAATTAACAAAACTGTGTCCACATTGTGATAACTTCCTGGAGTCGTGACAAATTCTTGCGCTTACAAAGAAATTGCCTTGAGAAATCCAGATTTATGCCATAGTTTGACATATGCCCTTCCCTAGAGAAAATGGTGTTAGTCAGTCAGATTGGTTAGTTAGTGTTAATTAAGACTATGCGATATATTTGCTGTTTTGTCTAGAATATATAAGGATATTTTCATCCGTCGTTGAACTAAGGCTAATCTATTATAATAAGGAAATGGTTTTGTGTTTAATGCGGATATTTAGTTTAATCTCTTCCCAGATAAGTAAAAAAGAAAAGGAAAAAAAACATTCTTCCAATTTTCACGGTTTTCAACCAAATCATAACGGACGAGTTACTTAGAAATTTTTATAGCCTATGCCAATTATGGTACAAGACTATATTAAGCGTTTGAGAATGTATGGATCATCTAGAACGACTTAGGTAGACCCACATTTTATTATACCGGTTGACTCATAAATTCATTTTGACTCTCCTGACTTCTCTATACATCTGTCCGTCGTGTGCTTTTCTTTTCAGCCTAAAAATCGTAGTTTTCGAGATATTATGATGCAATCTTTTACAGGGAAGTGTTTCGGCCGTTATATTTAAGAAGGTGTTGAACATGGCTTTAAATATTTTCATACCCTTTACCACTTGCGAGACGAGGGTATGTCAACGCTGTGCGTACGTATGCAACATTCATACTTAAGACAGATCCACTTTTCATTATATCTTTGTCTGTTCGTCTATCCGCCTCCGTTTCTTGTGTTCAGCTTACAGGTACAGAAATTTTTAAGGTGTTTGATGAAATCGAGTACAGAAGGCATTTCGGCCCACGGACGAACGCCATCGCGAATGGCTCGGATCGAACGACGTTTTCGGTCACTTTCCGCATAACGCCTTATTTTGAAAAGTCGTTATATGAGCAACTGTATTGAGCGAAATGATGTAGGGCGCATAACGGTAAGCCTTGGCTTATTATATAGCGGTTTTACTTGTTTATTATCATATTTCACTTAAAAGCACAGGATTAGATATGAAAGCATTGAAATCGAGTCAATATGGTGACGTGGCCCTTCAGTTGAAATAAATATAATAAATAAAAAATGGATAGGTATAATAAATTTATTTACTTATAATTTTTCGAAAATTTTCAGAATCCATGGGAAGCCTCAGTACTAGTGGTTACTGGCTACAACGCTCATGTGAAATTAAAAACCAAAAAGGAGAAAAAAGCCTCTAAAAACTCTTGCAATTCGTTACAACATGTTATCCCGATTAAAAACACAAGTTTGCTTTATTTTGTATATCCTTCAAGCTACGTAATTTGTTTTATATATCTTTTTACAAAATTCAAATTTTGTTCATCTATTCTGCACTAAAGGGATGTAGTATTAGATTTGGCTTTGTAACCGTAATGGAAAGTACGCGGATGCATTGGAAATAACTCCTTAGGAATGCATTTCGAGCTAGTTTAAGATGAGCCTATAGATCGATTAAGTTATTCTTTTCCGTTTCTGTCTATTGGATACAATTTGGAAGGATCAAAGTATGAAGAACATCTTCGAATTATTTATGTTCCTTTTCAAAATTTTGTGAAGAAATTCAAATTATAAGACGTCGAAGCGCAAGGTGTGAGGAAAGCGTTATTCGGCAGTACTCTTCTCATAAGAAGCGGCGAAAGAACCAAGTGCCGTTAGCCAGAACTTAACTCAGTGTCTCGTACGCTTCCTTTTAAAATAATATTACGATTTTTCTTAAATGCATTCGATTGCAGTCGAAGAAATACTTCGAAATGATCTGAGAATTTGAAAGTCGTTTTATTCGCGACAGAATCAAACCAGTCTAAAACGAATTCGAACACTTCAATTTCTGATCACAGCAATTTCAATATGGATTCCGTCGAAGCATGTGAAAAGCTGAACCGAAAATATTCCCTATGTTCACATTTTGAATTATTTCAATTAGTATTGAAACACTTTTGCTTCTAATAGAATGATATTTTAAAAGCTGGAAGGGTCGATCAGTAGTGATCGTCAGATCAATTTGGTCAAGGAATTCGTGACTGAGTGCCGAAATTGATCGCGGACATAACGCACGAAGGAGATCTTAGAGTAGGAACTTCCACGTCCACACTCCACACCTTCTTTCTAATATGTCGATAGTGAAGTATCATTCAATCCTAAAAAGCGGTTCTGCGGTTATGCCTCTTTTGCTTTTGCTTCTTCTTTTGAAGAGCCTATCCGATTAAAATATTTGGCTTTTAAACAAAATCGTGTAAAATGAAAAATTTTATCGCGAATTCGTTTGTATAAGCAAAGCTAACTGTTGAGTAGATACCTTGTGTTTTCGATCAAGTAAACAATTTAAAGTCCTAGTCGCCACAGATGTCTCTATGCCGTTAAAATTCGCAACTGCTTTGAGTGTTGCTTGCTATCACACATCTGCTTGCAATAATCGATCGCCTAATGCCTAGTGCCGTTCTCGTATAGAGTGTTATTGATTTTTCATTTGTTGCTGGAAGTCGACAGAAGCGGCGTAAAGAAGTGATTGCGTGAAGCATAAAATTTCAAGAGAATATGATGCAAAGAAATTTGGGTCAACTTACCCACCCGTATGAAAACAGATCAATTGATACATATATGATTAAATTTTTCGTAAACTATCATCTCAGCCGTAATAGAAAGCAAAATATTCAGCAAAAGCCGAATGTATATTGCGCTTTTTTTTCATCTTTTGTTTTGTGTTTCACTTTTCTTCTTTTTTCGTTTACTTGGCTTTTTCGTTTAAATAACGCTATTTCAAATTAATTATTGTTCTTATATAGGTGTTTATAGGAGAGGATATTTAACATTCGTATGTAAATTTTTGTCGTTTTTTTTCTGGTAATTAGTGGTTCGTTTTTGTTTTTCTTGATGATTCACTTTGGGGGATTATCTGTGGTTTTTGTGGTTGCAAGTATATACGAATAGGTGTAAGTATATTCGCATCTATTTGTTTGTATGCATGTACGTTACTGCAAACATTGTGTTCTTGTTCTGGTTTTGGTTTTTATTTCAAAAAGCTGTAAGCTTATGTCTCTTTCTGTTTCTATTATGCTATTATTTTTAATAACATTATCATTTAATAATTATAATTATAAATTTTTTTTATCAAGATTTTTTGTTTTTCTTCAATAAACTTTCAAGTCTTTTTTTACGAGTTTTGCAATAATTTTATTATTATTTTACGTTTTTCTCTGCAATTAAATTGTGTTTATAATAAAATATGACGTTTTTTTTTCTATATTTAATATATTTGCTCAATACTCTGAAATATATATATATATTACATATATATACGAATGTATATATATATATATATATATATATATTTATATATATATATTTATTTATATTTGCTTACAGTTAATAAAAAATAAAATAAAAAAATTGTTTAATTGGTGTCTTTTCTTCAATTGTTGCGTACATTTTTTTAAATTAATTGTTTTTTTTTATTGACTTATTAAAATTTATTTTTAAAAAACATTACTATTGGCTGTTGGTTGTGGTCTATCTGAAACGGTCTATTTTCTTGTAAACAGTCGCAGTTAAAGTTTTTCTTTAAGAATTTTTTATTTATTTCCAAGTTTGACTAGAGAGTAATTGATTGTTAAGGTTTATGTATATAAAAATGACTAGAAATTTTAATGTTTAATAAAATCTAAATTCTAAGAAAAAAAACTCATCTCTAAAATTAGTGGTAATTTAAACATTATATAGCGACCATAGATATATCTATATATCCGTGTGTCTTCCAAAGTAAATTTCTAAGAAATTTTAAAGTGTTCGAGGTGGGTAACCTCTAAAATTGTGTTAAACATGTCTTCAATTATCACTGCTTCAAGTGCATTTTTTTATTACTTATGTCATTATTAGTTGTGTTCGGAAAGCTTCATTGCTCTTTCTATGTAGCTTATAGCTGAGATTTACTAAAATTACTATTTTTCTAATCATCGCCGGAGCAAAATACTACAGTTTATCTACTGTTAATCTGGTAATAGCAGTAATAAATAGGTAAGAAAGTTTTAGTATCTTTGGGGAAATTCATCGACATCCGTGACATGATGTAAGTTATTCTTCTTTTCTTTTTTTTTTGATATTGATCAGCCGCCCACAATAAGCGTTATCTTTTAGAACTTTAAAATAAGTTTTTTTTTCGATCAAATTAATTTTTCCGAAACCTTAAGCGAAGTGGAAAGTGCAATGTAAAGAAATGTATGTGTGTTATGAACATTTACGCATGTAAACTATGGGTAAATGGTATAGGGCCATCTATTTTGCAGTTTCGCAGGTATACGTAAAAAAACGTACTTCTGATTGTGATTTAGAGCGCTTTTTTCTCAATATATATACTGTTTGGAACTATTGAAGCTACTATTTACGAAATGCAATATGTACATATGTAGTTGTAGAGCGTATAAAACTTATTACGAAAACAATGAAACCACGATTACTACGTTTAGTGCATGTGGAATGAAGCTCATGCTTGGTTAAATGGCTTCGGAAATACGAATTATTGCCCCTTTGGCATAAAGAAAGCACATCTGATGCTCCTAAAGGATTTTCACATGTGCAAATTCAAGTTTTGGGTGTGGCTCGTGGGTTGAGAATTTAATTTCTGAACGTGAAAATGCCTTTGACGTTACGGTCAATGAAAAATGCTACAAAAACAGCCTAATTGATTTTTCGTGGCACGAAGCAAAAGCTCTCGGCTTGGACGATATGTGCTTTTAACAAAATGCTACAGTCGTGCTGCATCATCAATTTATTAGGAGAAAAGTTGAACAACCATGTACTCTTCAAAAGGGTCTATGTGAGCTTGCCACTAACATTATGCAATACAACTCTATTGGGCTTATATGGGAGCATTCTCTTACTTCACTAAACCACGAACTATCATTGGTCTTATTTTCCAGGATTATTCGTGTTAGTGGTGATATAAGAGCAGATTTATATGGAAAACTACTAAAAATTGTTGTTCCAGGATTAAATTTTTAAAGGAATCCAGACCCGTTTATTTACATATAAAATAATTTTTAAATAAAAATGTGATAAACTAAAGTCTAAAATAAGGGAAAATTCAGTTTTATTACGAATAAAAATAATAAACAAAAAAACAATTATCAGAGAACATTCAGGATTTTATTACAAAGCATTGACTTGGCAATGGACAGTGTCTAATTGTTAAATAGTTATCCATGTGAAGGAAAAAAATTAAATATAAAATGCAATCGTACCATCGAAAAGCAATTGAAAAAAACAGATAGAAATATCCGCATATATGGCTTATGTTATGTCATGTAAAGACTGAATAATTGAATAAATGCAATGTTTATCACCTTTCTGTTCTATTTCTATCTTAACTAGAAGGCATTACATATTATAAAGCAATCCTGTGCACGTACACGGTTCCAGTTCCCTTCCTATAAAAAACTGTGCAATATCAAGCAGGTAAGGGTAATCACAACAAAATTGAGAATTAATTCTGTCCTCTTCTAAAAATTGAATCAAACAATTTTTCTTTTAAAATTATTCTAGACCGCCGTTTGGTGCAGTATAAAGGAAAGTCAACTGAAAAAAAGTCACAGTGTGGCGTATGTGTATATAGGTAGAGTGTGTCCCAAAATTGACCCGGTAAATGGTTGAACACCCGCCCCCAAAGAAACAGTTTAGCGTTGATAAAATTAGAGCATTACACGAGAGAGGAGAGCGTTTTTATTGTTGAACTATATTTCAAATATAATGAAAATTTCGGTTTAACTGGTCCTCTATGTCGTGTAATATAACATCAGTAGATTTCTTTTTATGCGTTTATTTGAAGTCAAAGATCTATGCCAACAAACCCAGAAACACCGGTTCCGGAGATTGATTCAACACTGCATCAATGCAATTCAGCCACATTTATGCAAAGTGGTCGTGGGGAATTTCGACGAAAGAGTGCGTGTGTGCTAGCAAAGTCGGGGAGGGCAGTTGTCATTTGGCCGATGCGCTATTCCGCACATAACCCTATTCTATATATAATTATATTATATTATGATTCGATAAAAAAAAAAAAAACGCTTTGTTATTACATTCAACTTTGCGTATAACGACTATAATTAAAAAAAAATGTAGTTATGGGCAGATGTATAATATAAAGGGGCGAATGTGTGCATACTTTCAGGCTTTCAATTTTTAATAGAACGTGAAGTGAAACGTTTTCCTGTGAATACTCCAAAATACACAGCCCCCCTCCCTCCCCCTCACCATATGGATTCTGTTTATTGGTTAAACGCTGGAAGGAAATGTTTAAATATTTTGGAAAATCGCTTAGGAGATGAGTTTTCTTCTTATACGGCTACATATTGTATTTATGCTTGTATGTAAGTTAAGTATCGATTAGAATAATTTCTATTTTTATTTAAAAATTTTTTCTGTTATGGAAGTTTTTGTGTCTATATAAAAAGGTACCTCAGATTAAGTAGATATTATTTTATATTTTCTCTTTTTTTGAAAATCGTTTTTATGCTATTTTATTTAGTTTAATTTTTAATTTATTACAAATATATTCATTTATTAATTTTTTCTGCTCATTTTTTATAAAAAATATCAAAATGTATACTAATTACTAATAATTATATTTATACAAATATATATATATATATATATATATATATATATATATATATATATATATATACATATACATATATACATATATACATATGAATATACACATATACATATATACATATGAATATATACATATGAATATATACATATATACATATACATATACATATGAATATATATTTCTTAGATTTTCTTTTATATATATTTATTTTTAATAAAGTATATTTATTTATGTATGAGTGTGCCTGACTTTACAAATACTTGCAATTAAATCTTCTACCGTTTCAGTTAAACTTATCAAGAGCGATCGCAATAGATTGCTTTTCATTCGTTTTACTGATTACATGTTGTATTGATGATGATGCTGTTGTTGCTATTGTTGTTGTCGTGTTGTGAATGATTCAAACGTTTTCCGTGTAATTTCCATGTTTATTGTTGTTAACAATAATGATAAAAAGGCTAAAACTCCAAATGTACATAATTATTAGTTTAGTTAGTTTTGGTTTTATTGTATAATTATTATTATTATTTTTTTTTTTAAATTAATATTACATTATATTAACTGGCCTAATTGCTACTTAAGTTTAGGGGATATTTTTCGTTTTGCTTTTTTCATTTTTGATGATTAATAAATATTTTTAGTGATTTATCTTAATTTTGGTTTTAATACTTTTATTTTATAAGTATTTGTTGTTGCTTTTGTATTTAAAATTTAATCGTCGTTGTATAATTTAAGTTCGAAATGTTTTTCTATTTTTCTTTTTCTTTTTATTTTCATTTTCTTTTTTTCATTTTCAAATTGCTTTTTTCCCTTTTTTTTCTTTCGTTTTACTTTCTATATATAGAGCAATAAAAATAGCGCCTATTTTTGTTGTTGTTGTTATTGTGGCTGTTGTTTTCATGAATTCTTAATTCAATTATAATAATACGGCATTAATTGACAATTTATACAGAAATTAATTGAAACTGAAAAAATTCATTCGTTTACCAATCGAAGCATTAGTGTACTATTACAGTATTATTATTATTATTATTATTATTATTATCATCTTTTTTCTTTACAAATAATTGATTATTTTATAAATTGTTTTAATTCACATGTTATTAATTGCCAAACTTTCGAATTCAGAGAATTACGAATTGAAGGATTGCTTTTAGTTTCAATAATTTGTTGAGCTTTTAAAAATTAATAAATAAATACTCAGTAATAAAATTGAAAATGATTTATAACGAGAAAAGGGCAAATAAAACACTTTAGCCGACTTCATTCAGTTGTTAACTACACATGAGTGATTCTAGAAAATTTTATGAATACACATAACAGACATGTGGTAGTAGTTCATCTATGGAATTTCACGTGACTTTCTTATCTTGTATATGAATCATTTCAACTTTAACAGGCTGAAGTATAACCTATAGAGGAAAATAGCAGTAACCGTAGTTGATGCTTGGAGGGTGATATTCCATTGAGTTTGGTCAACACAGAAAAAGTTTAAATCCTTGTATGTACTTTTCGTTCCCTTCGTCTTTCTTCCTGTTGTAATCTCCTCACCAAGCTCGATTAATGGATTTTTAAATGAAATAAATGTTAAGATTTTTACTATATTCTTACGGATAGTCTTATGAAAAAGATTGATTAGATAGGTGAAGCAAATATTAACAACTCCCCTGCAGTCCTTGTTCAGGAATAGTTTGTTTTCAAACCATCATAGGAAGCAAGTAAAGTCATATTTATAATATTGATTAATGCTTGCTTGCTGAGTTCCCATATTTATGATATATAGATATTCTCAAAATCGTACAAGTTAATGTGCAGTACACGTCAATGCCTGAGTCATGTAAAAATTCAAAGTTAACATTAAATATTAACGAATTGTTAGGTTTAAGCAAACCTAGCCATCTTACATGCAAATGATTACTGACAGAAGAAATAGTGCATTGAGTACCTACGTATGTCGATTAAGTGAAACAACTCAAAAGTTTTTAATCTTTTCTCGTCGATAACGAGAATGCATATGTTATATTCAGGATCGAGCGGTTTCCAAATGAAGACCTACATATATATATATAAAATGGATATTTTCGGCAAAGAATAGTTAGGTGTCCTGGCGTACTGCCGATGTGCTACACTAAGTCAAGGTGAAAAGTGACTTTATCTCTACTTAGCAGCATACAAGCTATTAAGGATAAGAAATTTTGAATAAATAGTTTTGCACAGAGGTTTTCTTGAAATTAAATGCTTCAATACGTCCTTTTAATTGTTCTTTCAACCTTAAGTCGTCTCTTCATAAAGGTAATGTCGCGAAATTCGTTCCCTTTAAACTTGAAATTTCTCAACGTAATATTTCATTTACCACGCTCTTACCTGTGGTTAGCGCCAATTTGCAATTGCTTTAACTAAGCGAACGTGAGAATATCGTGGAGTGTGAACATCCGTGTTCGCTTAAATAGTAATGGACACAAAAGTGTAAACAATGAAGAGGTTATGGCGAGTACACATATATATAAGGAGGATGACGATTGTGACGGTGATCATAAAATAGTGTCACTTTGTAAGATATTATTCGAATATGTATTAAAGGAATTGGATGTCTTTGACAAGCCTTTTTGCTGAAATGCCTCACAACATTCTACACATACCCTGAGATGGCCCCTACTGGTGTTTACGACGAAAGAAGAAGGATTGCTTTCATTTTTCATTATAAATTTCAAGTTTATTTCGCACACCAATACCCCAAACACGAATACACAACCAATGAAGTAAACCATATAGTAAAAAAATATGAGAAGAATTATTTTAATAAGAAAAAACCAAAAAGAAACTTAATGATGGAAATTAATAATCGTTTGACATCACATTTAGCAAAGTGAATCACTCATGTGAAAAGCAAAAAAATTATTTTTTTTTTCGCTCACACAACTTAAATAATGAATAGAATCGGCAAAAATAAATAAAGAGCAATGTTGTGTGTATTGTGTGTATGCATGTGTACGTGACGTTAATAGCCTAGCGTTTATAAATTAATTAAATTTTATGTTAAAAATGTATGGCGTGTTTTTTTGTTTTCTTTTTGTATTTTTTTGTTTTTGTTTTTAATTTTTATATATAACTATATTAATTTCATTTTTACCTTAAGTATTGTCCTTGTGATATGTTTTAAAATGTCAATCGTTATTAATTCTCTATTAACTATAATTTCTTCTTTTTTTTTCTTTTGGTTTGTTTAACTGTGTATACTGGTAGATTAAACATGTTTTATTTATTAAAATAATTGAAATAATTTCTTCGAATTGAAATATATATATATATATATATATATATATATATATATATATATATGTATATTTTTTATTTTTTTTATTTTCTTTTTTTATCAAAGAGTGCTTTTACTGCTGTTAATATTATTGCAGTATATTTTCTCGTTATGTTTTTATTTTTATATTTCTTTTTATTAATTTTTTTCTTTTCCGTCGCATAAAATTTCATAAAACTTGTCATCCGTCCGGCTACTTGTCGATAAATTTAATTAACGATCAAAATCCTGCTATTGATTTTTATATATTGTTTCTCTTTAAAGTAATTGATTTGCAAGAGTCGTCTTTTCAATGGACTAAAAAAAACCAAAAAAAAAAAAAAAATAATAAAATAGAAAAAACATAAATGGAATATTGAATCTGTTTGGCAGACGAAGAATATTTGTAATGAAAGATTCCTAAACTCTATGCGTGAATGGACGTTTTTTTTCTATATATGGAGTCTTGCCATTTATTTTACTAAATTCCTTTGGATATCTGTATCGATTTTACAAACAATTAAAGTATTTGTATGCGTGTGTGTGTGTTTCTTTTCTTTTTTTAAATATACTGTTTTTGTTGATTTTATATTGGACCCTATTTTATATTAACTTTTCTTTTATTTATTTGTTTATTTATTAATTGTTTTTGGTTTCACTTTTATTTAAGATGTCGTTGTTGTTGCTGTTGTTTGATAATGAAGTTTCAAATGCAGCTTAATTGCATTCCTGCTGCTGAGGAGCTTTCCTTCTCTACTATTGTTTTTATAATCATCACCACCAGAAGGTCTATTCTCGAGTTCGATCAAGTCTTGAAGATAATCGTGTAGAACTTTATTTAGCAACGTCTTGCTTAAGAGATCATAAAACTCAATTCCCCTATATAGTACTGATAATTGTAATTGTAATTGTTTGTAAGAGAGCGATTTCATAAAGAAGAAGGTCGTTTTTGACTGGCGCCCTAATCTTAGATGACACTTAACTCTTATATGCATAAAAATGTTAAAAGATTTTATCTCATCGAAAAGGCGATCATCTGGATATATATATAGCGCACATGTGCACATATACATACATGTGGTGGAAGTAGTGCATAAATATGCTGATCACCTTAAACCATGTGAAGTAGATTGATAAGCATATGGGCCTGGCCAGCTGCAGATCCTAGATGTATGCGTAAAAAATGTGTATTCCTCCGGTTAACATTTTTAAGCTCATAATTAATAAACTTGAATAAAGAACTGGTTTTCACATAAATATTATTGTGAAAATTTATTTTAGCGGGAAATTTTACATAAAAAGGAATAGGTGATCGGCCTCGTCGAATTCTTCCGACTAGTGAGTAGAGGAAGTACTGTTCTAATCCATAAGCTAATACGTTCGTTTATGCCACCGTATTGCTAAATGTATAATAAATGAATTGGATGAAAATTCAAAATATTTTGGACCTTAGGTGATGGATAGTAAGGAATCGCTTTAAGTTGAACGTATTTTCGTTTCTGGTATTTTTCTTCTTTTTTTTTTTTGCTTTGTAAATTATTTGAGCTTTTTGTTTCATTAATGTAAAATGAAAACTATTCATAGGGTCAAATAGAGGTCGTATTTTTATATCTTTGAATAATTAAGTTATACTGAGATGATTAGAGTTATTTGCTTTCGTTACAACTAAATTTTAAATTTTAATTAAGTTTAATACTTATGATAAAAATAAAAATTGCTTTTAAATATAAATTTTAAATGTCTGTTTTGTTAGTCGCTAATTTAAATTTAGTAAATATTTCATTATATTACTATTTAAATGTAATTTGTTATATATATGTATATATGTATGATGTATACACTTATATATGTATGCTTGTATTCATGTATATGCATTCACATATTTATATATGTACGTATTGATGCATATATACATATATACATACATACCATATATATATGTCCATAATATGTATGCTTATATATATATATACATATATACATATATACATATATATATATATATATATGTATGTATATATATATATATATATATATATATAAACATAAATGCATAAATTTACATATACTTATATATATGTACAAATATACATGTACTTTTATAATACAGACATACATACACAGATGCATAGATACATACATACGTACATACGTACACACATATGTACATTTATAGTATATGCAGATACACAAATACATGTAGATACGTACATATGTTTACATGTATATATATATATGAATATACACATATATATACATATATACTCATACATGAATGTGTGTATGCATAAATTTCTACTTATGTTCCATAATATTCGTTGCATGGGATTTTTACTTTAAGTTATTTGGTAGTTTGGTTGGTTTTGCTTTTCTTTTTTTTTCGTATTTTTTCTTTGTCTCTTCTGTCTTAGTCGCTAAAAAACTTTCTTATTTCACTAGAAAATCTCTAATAAATAAAATCTTTATTCTATATAAATAAATATTTTTTTTTTTTTTTTGCTCTTCACTAAATACAGTAAATTTTATTTTCTAATAAAACTGAATAAATTATCTAAATAAGAACTTTTGTTTTTTATTTGGTTTTTTTTGTTGTTTTTTCTAAGAAAATTTCGTAATTTTTCAAAAACTACTGGAGAGAGTATCTTAGCTTTCATTAAAACATTTCTTTTGTAAAACTGAGTATTAAGTTAAGTTTTTTGTTATTATTATTATTCCTATTTTTTATTTTTATTTTTTTTTTTACTATACTACGGAGTTAATTGAAATTTGTGTAGGGCTTTGCATAAGAGAATTGATTAGTTACTTAATTCTCTTTACTTTAATCACTTACCTTACGTTTTGGGTTTTTTTGCTTCTTACTTAACTCTCTTTAGTCTCCTTATTCTTTTAAGCTACAATAATATCTTCGTCGTTCTCATCACTGCTGTTAAGTAAAGCATCAGTGAGCTCACCAGATTCACGTTTCTCCTCATCGTCTCTTTCATTCAGAATTTTATTAGTTTTGTGTGGCGTTTCATTGTGCGGCTCCTTTACGCAGGCCGATTCTAAATGTTTGTTTAAATATGATTTTAATGCGAATGTTTTGTTGCATCTTTTGCAAGCGAAATTTTTATCTATCGAATGAGTTTGCATATGTGCCCTTAAATTCGAGCGATCGGCAAACGCTTTACCGCATTGAACACAGGCATATGGTTTTTCGCCGGTGTGAGAACGTAGATGACCTTGCAAGAGCCAGGGCCGTGAGAATAGTTTGCCGCATATGTCGCAGCTGTGCGAAAGTTTGTGCGTTAGCAAATGCATTGCCAAGGCGGGCATTGAGACGTACGCTTTGCCGCAGGTATTGCATTTCTTGGCCGATTGAGAGTCTAATGAGCGATGCGTTTGCTTATGACGAGATAGATTACTGGAAGTTGCGTATTGCTTGCCGCACTCGGAACATTTATAACAGCCACGTTTCTTTTTAGTTGATTCGGCTTTACCCAGCTGCTCTTCTTTCTTTTTACAGGCTTTTGTACGGCCATCCACTATATTCATAGTGTATTTCCATAATTGCATCGATGGTTGATGGTGATTCGATTGACCGGACTCTGAAGAGGAGGACATATCAATGTCTATATCAGAAGAATGATCAGAGTTGGGGGGTGTCAAAGGCGAACAATTGCCCGCATTTGCGCTGACTGCTGTCTGGCCGTCATACACACTGCTAATGTAACGTATTTTTGAAGGCTGTTGACTATGGTGATCTGCTGTATCCACATAAATACTCATATTATTAACGTTATGCAGTAGATTATGTTTATTAATGTTGTGATTGTGCTGGTGATTGGAAGAACTGGATATTTCTTGCATATGAGTTTTTACCAGTAAAGGTGGACTTGATGCGGATGCTCTTGATACTGATGCGACGACGGATGACGATGATGTCGACGATGAGATGGAATCCTGATGCATTATGGTTACTACGCAAGGTGGAGTTAAAGGCGGTAAGCTTTGCGAAAGTGATAACAGATCATGAGCAGCCTCAGTTTCTTCGATACTGCGTTCCCGATAGATGTTAGCTGATATGGAGAAATCACTTTTAATAACTGATTTTTGATTATTTTGTTGCATATGACGATTGCTATTCGAGCTTAAGCCACCGGCTGGTGGAGCATAAAATATAACTTTACCATCCTCCGTGGGGCTACGACCGGAAACTTTAAAAGTTTCCTGGCTACTTTTCTGATGACGGTTATGATCGTTTGTTGCCCTAATAACTAAGAAAAGAAAGTTACTTTAAAAAGTTGCTTTTAAATTGAGGAGAATTTATTGAGAATACGTTCATATGGAAAAGCTTACGATTAGAAACGAGAAAGATTCCTATAAATGCTTTCATTTCGATAAAATTATTTTTCGTTTTCTTAAAAAATTATTTCAAATGAATTGACGTTTATTGCATATTAACTATCAACATTGACAGTATATTGCTTTTACAATAACCCTGATGAGAAATTATTAAGTTAGCTCTAACACTTGTAACGTAGAAATATCGAGGTATTATACTGGATGAAACGTACACATACACATTCGCTACGAAAATCACATACAAAGTAAAATGAAGGTTCATCAAAATTGACTGCTTGTGTTGAAAACGAAACTTCCAAAAATGTTGGGAAAATAATAAAAGCAAATAAAGATTTTCAATGCTTTAATTGCTGTGGTCTTCAAATAAAGGCGTCGTATATGGCGGGCGATGAATCAAAAGATTGACAAAAATTCACTGCTAAAAGCTGAAATACAGCATGTTATATACATTAGCAAAGCTCCACTGAGGAGTCCAGAGGTAATAGAGGAATTAAGAAAGACATCAAGACATAATATGGATTTCGTGTGAAGGTTCATATAAGCAGAGGCTTTGCTCAAGCCAAGAGTTAATTGAAAGAGCTGTTGATAAAGATAAGTTCTTACCTGACGATATTCGCATTTTAATTAACGATGTATCGTAGGCAGACCAAATTTCAGATATAAAAAGAAGAGAAATGAATAGAGAAACGAAATTATTTGTGTTGCAACTTTAATCACAAATAGCCCGAACATTTGAAATGTAGTAGAAATGTGTAGTAGAGAGAGAGAGAGAGAATGTGTGAATATGAAATAGTAGTTTTCTCGTGTACCTCCAACTATTTTTTTTCACCTATTGTTCTGATTGGATACTGAACGCTTTCCTTCAACCAGACGCAAAGATTAATGTCTTGCAAGTTTTCTTTACTTCTTTTAGGGCACTTTTTTCACATTTGCAACACCTACACGGGTTGCCTCTGCTTGCCGCAAATCCTCGCACTCTCGGTGTTACCATTTTTAGTACTTTTAATAAATATTTCTTTTTGAAGCAAGTAAAAGCCCTACTATGAGAATTTGCCGCCTGTTAGGTATCCAATATTTCTTTGATTAATATAGTTATTCATATAGCGAGTTTTGAAAATAGGATGTTATAGGGGTAATGGTCGCGAAAGTCGATCGACACGCATTATTTTTAACAGATTTCGTTCTTGGGCCAAAAGTTGCCGGTGAATCAAATTTCGTCAAAATATCTCAAAAATTGCAACCTGAGAGACAACCTTAGATCGATTCAAGAAGTTGGCTCTGAATTGATCGATTTAGTGGGAAGTACGACTCTCTCAAGTCCATCTGGGTGTTGCGTACATTTGCAAAATACCCATTGTACCCGTTTACCGCAAGTTGTATAGAGTATACAAACATTCAAAGATATGTGCTTAACAACCCTCTTAAATATTATTATTGTAGAACTTCACCTTCCATCCCAAAGTAATTGCGAAAACTTTTTTTTTTTTTTTTTGGGACATTGCAGTGAAGCTGTCCCTTGTTATAATGAAATTTCTTGTGGCACTTATAAGCTCGAATATCACTTAAATTAATATTGAAACCTTTGATAAAAATTTTTCAAATATCTTACTGTACACAAGACATAACGGATGTATTGCAATTTTCTACTTACATATAAAGGTAAAATCTGTTTATAATCGATTCAGTTATTCATACAGTGCACTAGACTATATACACGTCAAGTTAAGCTAAATATATACACGTAGAGGTTAAGTAACCTCGTAATTGACTGACAATCGACATAATATACTTCTTTTTTTTTATTTATTTATATATTTATTTTTTCTTCTTACGAAATATGATAAGACGTAAAAAAAGATGAAGAAAATTCCTTTCATGCATTTCACCCTTACGTACGTTCTTACATATATACATACATATATTTTGATGGAATAAACCTTTTTACTGTTTGTAAATAAAATAAAATAAAATTCCATTTTAGCTAACCTTTGGGCGTATGAGTGCTGCTCGTATTACGACATTTAATCATACATGATATTATATATTAAATAATAATATTAAGTAAACTTTATTGTGTTTACGAAACTGTAAATAGAATAATATATTTTTGTATCATCATTAATCGGTATTTTTCTCTTCATTTTTTTTTTTTTTTATGCGAAAACGTATTAAGATTGCGGTTAATATTTGGAGAAACAGCAATCAGCAAAACTTTTTATATATTGCCTGTAGAAAAATAAGTATTAAATGAAATGAGTTTCTATGTAACGAAATTGCCTAAAATCCCGTAAGCAACACATTGTATTATACTTACAAGAGACGACGATAATATGATAACACATTACCCATGAAAAGAGCAATAATAACTAGTTGTACATATATAAATATAAATATAAATATATATATATATTTTCTTTCTAAGCGATAAAGAGACTACGTAAATAGAACGATTCGCAAAAAAATTCTATGATGAAAACAATCTATAATTTTGCATAAGAAAATTATAAGAAATTTTAAGCGCAATATCTTAAATTTATTGAATTATTCAAGTTGATTATAACATATTTTCAGTCAATAGCTATGCATGTATATTTTGAACGGTTTAATATAAAAAACTTTTAAATTACAATTTTTAATTAATTTAAATATAATTAACATATTAATTTTAAGTTGCAACAGAAAACTTAAACTAAAAGTGATCATAATAATAATTGAAAATAGAGAAATCAGCAAAAGATAAACACAACGACAACGACGACAACAACAACAACAACAACAACAACAATAGCATAAATAATAATTATAATAATATAACATAATAATAATTTTTAATTAATTTAAATATAATTAAGAGATTAATTTTAAGTTACAACAGAAAACTTAAACTAAAAGTGATCATAATAATAATTGAAAATAGAGAAATCAGCAAAAGATAAACACAACGACAACGACGACAACAACAACAACAACAACAACAACAATAGCATAAATAATAATTATAATAATATAACATAATAATAATTGTTTTAAAAATTGAATGCATTCTAGCACGCATGCAACATGGTGAGAGCAAAATGCATGCATATGTGCGCATATACATCATGAAATGCACATTCACATTTATCCAGGGACAATAAAAAAAATCAATCAATCAATTTAACCCCATCGACGCTATGTACCTTTTTTATCGCATTGAAAGAATGAAAAAAAATACCGAAGCTGTTGTAATTTTCTTTTAACATCAAGCATAAAACCCCGAAACGGATTATAAAATTGCCATTTTTACGTGGTTAGTAGGACAGTCTTAAAGGGACGCAATAATTAAGTGTCTTCTAGGAGAAACATTAAAAAATATATATTCTAGTATTGCTGGGGAGAGTTGCTTCGACGAAGGATCCCAACAACAACTTAAGTTACCAAAAATGTGATATCGATATTGATAATCACGTTACAAGTAAATGTTCTGGGATTGGTCTAACGATAAGAGTATAAAAGATTTTCGCAAAAGGGCGGCCCATCTTTTAATGGAACCTAGAAAAGATTTACGTTTATTCACCACAACGGCGTCTACATGTACGTTAAATCTAAGCTTAGAGTCAATTTACTTGTTTATAATCAATATACCATTTCCTTTACCGTCGGATGACCAAGCAATAAGGCAAGTCCATCATAGGATAGGTCGTTGTTTGGAATCTTCAGACATTCTACTATATTATACTATACTTTATTATACATAGAAACAATCGTGATTGATTGATGAAATTGCGTTATAATTCGAAAATAAGTATCAAAATAAAAAATATTTCTTTACCATCTCCTGCTGCTCGTATTTTTGTGGATTGATAATGAAATCGCATACAAAACATAAAAAATTCGAAAAAATTGATTGGAATTTAACTTCTAATGCACGAATGAAGCTTAAATAAGTAGCAAAGTTGTTTTTTTGCTCTCCTTGATGTGTTTGTATTTGGATACCATATTCACTTAACAAAAAATTACTTTTAAAAATTAATTGAATGCGGATGCAGAAATATTTCTCATCAGGTTTTATGTTTCACTCATTATTTTTTAGATTGCATTTATGTATTTGTATGTTTCTTTTTCTCTAAAGAATTAGAGCAGAAACCCTGATGATTGCATCTTTCGTCATTAAGAGTATCATAACGATGAACTAATTTTTCCCAGAAGAAGAAAAACTCAGTTCAGATTTTTTCACTTCTAACATATAAATGAGTCAAAATGAATTTATGGCTTTTTGTTCTTTATTTACTATGATCAATCACTCACGAGATTTTTCGCTATTCCCGCAATACGGTAACGGTCACAAAGAAGTGAGGCAAGAGAACGAGGCCTACGTACGTGGTGGATGCAGACCAGTGGGTGTTATGCTTTCACCAACTAAGCGCTCGCTACAGGCTGAGATCAAAGTAAACTCTACCGCACGTGAGATATGAATCGGCCAACGCTGTCTGCCGGCTACTCATGTGGATCTACCGAGTGATAAGCACTGTCAACGTACCAAATCGAACAAAACAATTACTGCGCCTGGAGCCAAACACTAGTATGTGTATAAGCAATCCGGTAGCATTAATTTTAAGTTAAAAGATATGCTTACGAGCATTTATAAGTTCATCAGAAATTCTTTTAAACACGGGTACATCTATCCACCCAATGTAAGATTCTAAGTTTGTTTAATCATATCCTCCGTTTAATCATATATTCTATCATATCTATTATTTGCTATTATTATTCTAATCAAAATTGCGAGCATTGAGATGAAATGAGCTTTTAATGATTAATTTGAGAAAAAGCGCTCAAAAGCTGCAAAGCTTTAAAAGAACACAAAAAAATTATTTCAAAATACACTTGATAATCCATGACTTGTAGCAAATACTGAGGCGAATCTGTACACAAGTACTTACCAGGGCCATTTGCATAACTCTAATTAAGTTGAAATATATTTGCGTTACTCGTATACTCAAGGTTAGTTGAGATCTTCTTTCTCTTTGCATATCTGTTATGAAGCGTACAGAATAGATAGATAGCGTGCATTATCGGATTCCATAGATAGCACGCATATCTAGTCCGATCATCCCATATCATTTTCAAAACGAATGAAGTTGTTGATCTCTCTATTAAACAAACCATTTGTTATAACCGCAAAGATTTGTTTGAAATGTAAATTTAAGCCCCAATCGTGAATAGTATAACTGGCATCGTAGTAGGCATAATTTACTACTATGGGCAGTAGTAGGCCGCAGAGAACTCTTGTGTAACATATTTCTGCGATGAAAGACCGTAGTGACACAAAGGGTATAAAGATAAATTGCAATTTAATTAGCAAAGACTAAAAAACTAAACCTAGCAATGCAATTACGACCAGCTTTAAAAGAAACGAATCTAAAGGACTTACACTTTGCACCGCAAAACCAAGCACTTCAAATAAGCTGTATGAGAAAGTAACAACATCGGATAGTAAGAGCGGAAAATTAATGATACCGCATGAACCAGTTGTAGACGAAACTGCTGCTGCTGCTGCTGCTGCTGCTGCTGCTGCCTCTGGTGCTCACAATAATGACAATAAAGAAAGAGATTTGTTAGAGACAAGTTTGAAATGTTTGCCAAAACCTACGGTTAAGGATTGCCGAAAACGTAATAGCTCGTTAAGCTTGGATGAATTGCGTGAGCAAAAAAACGAGCTTGTGCGAAGCTCAGAAAGCTAAAAACTCCAACAAAAAACGCAATTTTTTTGAAAGAAAAACCATCATGTTCCAATCTTAATAAGCGCGAGAGAATAACATACGATGATAATGATCGTTCAAGAATCCAAAATCGATCGGAAAGATCAAAAATTGCAATTGATTTACGTGAACTTCTTAGTAATAAAAAAGATAAAGCAAGTATGAGACAATTGACGATGGAAGCTAGGAATTCCATTGCCGGTGATAATGAAAGAAGACTAGCATCGCCTACAAGCGAGCAGCAAAGACACGAAGGAGCAATTTGCCAACAAATAGATTCGGAAAAACGTCAAAATCGTTGTAATAAACAAATGATGAACGAAACTAAAATAAAAACAGTTGAAGCATTGCCAGTGAATGTTGAGTAACAAACAAATGATAATGATTTTGCTGCAAAACCGGAGTCTTGTGATGGAGGAAATTCTAAAGCCGAATCAGCAGCCCATGTCTACGAATTTGGCTTTCCCTTCTGATCCTAGAAGTCGTTTACCCGTAACCAACAATTTTTCGATTACCCACGACCTATACGGACAACAGCAAAGTTATCAATATCAACAACATCATCCGCAACAACAACAACAGCCGCAGCAAAATTCAAATATGTTATTATATGGTTACTTGCAACGTTCACCTTGGTATCAAAATTTAATGTCTGCCATGAAAATACAGATAAATCAATCGATATCGCAACTTGTACGAGCTTTAAATAACTTTTACCGTGAACGTGTATTATATCCAGATCTGGTATTTGATATCTTTAAAATTGATTGTGCTGGCACACTTATCGAGATAATGCAGAATTTGGGTATTTATGTCGATGTGTATGGCGTTATAAATGACCAACGTCCCGGATGTGATACGCTCGCTCGTTTCTATTTCAATCCGGTAACACCTGTCAATCCTGCATACGGTTTCATATAAGAAATACTGCCATCGCCATCGTCACGCAGAGAGCCAGGTGTCCGCCATAATTCACTCCCAGATTTGTGCAAAGAAACGCAACCATCATCTTCACAAGCTTACAAGTACAGCGAACGATGTCAGCCATCATCGAGCCGACATGATGACGCTAACCATAATAATAGAAATCGTTCGCATTCTCGATCCGACAGACATTTTGATAGCAATAAACATTCAATAAAATCGGAATATCGTCGGGGCCATAAGCGTTCATCTTTATCACCTTCTGATTTATCTGACCACTCAAAGGGTTCAAGGGCTCAATAGATTTTGTAGCTACGTCTCGTTCATCTTTATCGACATCCAGGTCTCCTTCTCCACGCTCATATAAGTCACATAAATCCTCGCGTACTTCAGGCGGCCATTCAGCCAGTAATTATAGTAGGAAGTCATCATCACAAGTTAAACCACAGCAGGCTATTGCTGATGACGAAGAAGAAGAATCTTGGGATTACAATAATGCTTGAGAAAACTTGAAATCTTTTTTGTTTTTTCTTTCTTGAAATTTCATTTTTTTTCATTTCTATTTTCTATGAAAGTGAAGGCATTCCTGCCACTGAATTTTGCATTTATTGAATTAAAAGAAAAAAAAATTAGTAATTGAATGAATGTAAAAATTAATATCGATTAATTACTCATAGTTAATAATAAGTGAACATAGAATTATACAAAATTATTAGGACAATACTTGAAAAGTATTGATAGAAAGCCGTTACTACTCTTCTTGCAAAGTAATTTCGTTTAACAATAGTGTTAACAGGGACTTTTATAGAATTCCATCTGTTTTCAGAGAGAATTGTCTTAATATAATTGTTTTGATTTCTTTTTTGATTTCTTGTCAAATCAGTCACACATATAATAAATATCAGACACCAACCAAGTACTTTAGCAGATTTCTGTAAACTCCCTAACAAGGCTCTGCTAAGAAGGATTAAAATATGGTTGGACGTGCAAGTCTCCGCCGTCCAAATTAGGAAACATAAAATATTTTAGTGAACATCTTATGAATCAATCTAAAAATACCTTTGAAACAAGGTAAACGAATTTAAATTCGGCTTTCGAGAACTATTTTCATATGTCGGTATATACCGACTATGGGATAATGGGAAAATTCGAAACTCTGGTGCGCCCAAACCAAAAAATTCGAACAACATCCACCTATATGACGTGAATCAATATATATGTAAATATTGCATAACCAAGCTAAACGAATTTAAATTCAGTTTTCCAAAACTAGATGTTTCAAAATTTTTAAAAATTACAGCTTAGCAAAACAATACTTGGGCCTATTAACATTAACAGAAGTGAATTGGATGGGATTCGTTTAGCGTTCGCTTTCAGCCAAAAACATCTGGATGGGAAATTTGGGTCAAAATACCTCAATCTGCAGGTTGACCATATAGATAGGCAAGCTTATATTCATTCAGAATCACTTTCGGTGTAATAAAAGGTGTATCTGTCTCAAGCGCTTTGCCGTCTTGCATATTGTAGCATTTTAGTACAAGTTGTGAAGTATAGGAAAAGGAAGAAACTAAAAAAAAGTTTAGCTCTAAAATACTGATTAGACTTAACGCAGTATTTTGCAGCATTCTATATATACTTTTGAGGAGCACTGCGCCCAATTCAAAAGGATTCCGTTTATTTTTTAGGCACTGTCTGATCGAGAGCTTCGTGTATAAAAATGTTAAACAAACCGCTTTAACACATATTTTCTTAGCAGTTTTACGTAATTATTAATCTTTTCAATGCTTATGTATGATTAAAAATATGCTGTCAAGAATACGAGTCTATTATCTAGAATACTAACCGTACGAAGAATGATTTTTTATGCAAATTGCAAGTTTTCCGTATTATCATAGCACGTGTCCAGTATCCGTTGTTGGACCCTTAATTTAAAATGATTTATGTTTACAATCAATCGAATTGAATAGAAAACATTTTCTTTTTTTTTCGTAGACTACGACTTTGACGACTTGTGAAGAACGGTGAAGGGTATTATTGATCGCAGAGGAAGGAGGATGTATATTGAGTTGCTGAACAGGTTTTTCTTGATTGAAAAAAATAGCGATTTGCTCAGATCTATCTGATGTAATCACCGTTACGAATTCAGAATGATGCAATTTATTATATTTCTAGTAAGCCTCGAGAAGTTAAATTTGAAGATCAGTAAAATCGTTTTCGCTTAAGTCGAATAAACATTTTCTTCGTGTTTCTTGCTGAAAACCTTTTATCAAGTTTGGAAATTAGCAAAATCATTAGATAAGTTTATAATGAAATGTAATTTTATATGTACTTTCAAGTTGACTTTACTTAGAAAATAACTGGCGTATTAAGGAAATTGTGGAGAATTTCAAATTATATGTACCGACGTTTCACATCATCACGAACGGTCGAATTCGGTAAATTTACCCACCCAACGATTTCAGCAATACGTTGTTATTGGGCCGTTCGTATCATTGAATGCCTTCATTTTGTCGTCATCACCTTCAACTGGCGTTCCGGAATATGATGAGCATCTTTAGGATCAAAAATGGCTGGAACGAAATTTTGCATACCAATTTTGGCATCGGCGTTCCGCCAATATATCTTATCCATTTTTTTCTTGCTTGAACAGCATTACTATCTTTTCGATAGTAAAAAGGTAAAATGTGTCGAAAATACCGCTCCTCTGCTTCCATCTGTAAAGGATACCAAACAAAACTTACTGCGTAGAATCAACCGAACTTACGCACAAGGCAAGTCTTGCTATATCGACTGCCAAAGTATATATAATGATTATGCGGTTAAAAGGCAAGGTTGGTTGCGAAAAAATATTATTAAGTTCTCTGTTGGAGAAAAATGGAACTGCTTTCCGAACCTACAAATAATGACATACTGGAGCTTGGTTTTAATAAGTTTTTTTCTCGCGTTACAATCGCATATCGTAAATACGTACATATGTCATTTATATATTTTATTTTATTATTTTCTGCAGTTTTAACATAAGCTTAGTGGGCAGTTTGTACAAGGCGAGACAAGGCTACCATTTTTCTATAACTGGTTTTTTTCCTCTTTTTAAATTTGGTATCAATTAACTCGCTAAATAGAACGATTATCGAAAGGTGTCATATTTTAGTGTAGATTATATTTCAGTTTATTGCCTAAGTAGTTCTCTGAACTTAATAGGTCCTAGGGGGCTTGCTATGTTGATTTAGTTATTGATCTCCAAGCTTACGCACGTGTTAAATATTATTTGAATAATATTTTTACACACGTTACACGATATTGTTTACTTTTGTGAAACATTTAAAAGGGAGAACGCAAAACTACATATCTTACAAATAAAGCTATTACAATACAAATTGTTATCAATGCTTTCCAGAAATCCTTACCGAAACTACAAGAAAAATTAAAATGAAATGAAAGAAAAAATTCGAAAATGAATAAAATATCATAAATAAATAAAATTTCGATTTTCATCGTTTTAGTTTAGTTATTATAGTAAAGGTTCGCTATGAGGTGTGTTTGTAGTTGATATATATACATATGAGGCTGTTGCTGTTGTAACGTGAAAACGTACATATATACTTACAACAACAAAATACAGTATTTATTAAATATTTTTGGCACGCTAGTCTCTCATCAATTAGAGTAGAAAGGGCGGCAGTAGTATGCGTTTGTCTGATGTGTGTTTAAAAATAAGTAAATAAGAAATCTAAGACAAGTAGGCAAAGCTGCTACAATACAACCAATATATGCAAGCCATGTATGTACAAAAGTTTATACAACGCTCTATTATATACATAAATATATATATACACGCATATATATATATATATATATATATATATATATATATATATATATATTTATATATACATATATAATTGTATACAGCAATTTAATAAAAATCTCCCTTCGCTTATATCTATGTACGTTTGCAGCTGTTGCTGATTTTGTTGCCAAAACAAACTTATTTCTCCTTTAATGAAATGTAATAGAGGAGAAATCATATCAATACTTACATATATATATATATATATAGATATATAGATATATTTACTTATATATATATATATATATACTCATCATGATTGGTAATGGTACCAAATGGTACGAGAATAGTTAACATAAATAGAAAATGAGCCACTAAATATTAGTATGTATGGTTGGCCTACTCACTAACGGAAAAAAAGAAAAGAAAGCCCTATGAATGGAAAACGTACAATATTAACATAACGAAAATACTAAACAAAAAAAAAAAAAAAACTGGAAGTTCATTATTTTGAAAAGCATATTAACACATCTTATGTAGTTAACGTAAGCTTTATTATAATAAATTTACTAAAAGTTTTAATTAAAATTAAAATTCGTGTATAAAACATCTTTTAAATAAGCATTACTTTGGTGTCTGTCAAATGCTACTGAAAGTTTTTAAATTGTCATTTGTTGTAGAGAGGGAGAGAGAGAAAGAGAGAGAGAGAGAAAGAGAAAGAGAGAGAGAGATAGATAGATAGAGAGAGAGAGTATACCCGTACCTATGTACGCATAGCTATGTTTATGCCTTGATATGGAAATCTTATTAAGGATATGTTTTAGTCGTTTTTTCGGAATGATTTTAACTGCACTACAGTGTGTGCATAGATTTATATATATATACATATATATACATAAATATACATATATATATATATATATATATATACATATAGCACAGCTGAACGTAATAGCTTTTTAAAATCCTTTCATATGTATGCAGATTTACATGAGTGACCTTTCGTAAACAGTTCTCTCCATTTTATCCTCTTCTCTCACCATTTTTCTAAACATGAGATGTAGCTAAAATGCTTTTACCGAAAATTCTGCTAAGAGCTTAAATGGTCTTTCAATTTTAACTAGAATTTAGTTTTAGTCCACTATGGAATTGTTTCGAAATTGTTCACCATTTTGTTAAGAGTTTAGTGTTGGTATTGTATTGTAGACCAATTTCATTTATACGTTTGTTCGTTATACAGAACACTTCTAATCACTGCTTATGGTATCTTAATATGCAAATCGTTTCATTTTGAATTTTCCTCTTTTTTCTACTTTTGTTGTATTTTTTTCTTTTTTTCTTATTTCATTTTGATATTGCATTCACTCACCTATCTCTCTAGGTATTAAGTTTAATTGCTTTGGTTTTACTTTAATGTCTGGGTATTAGGGTTTCGCTAAAAATTTTGCAATTAAATTTTTTTTTCTGAATATTATTAGTACTCTTCGTTTATACACAAATTGATCTTCAAGATGTGAAATTATTTTAAGTTCGGTATTAATTAATATCGAAGTCTCCACAGAGAGATTTAATATTATTTAAATAAAACATATGAAGGGTATAAAACATATAAGCTTTCAGTTAATTTGCCATTCACCATTTCAGGCTCTTCCCTGTATCCGACGACGCTGCGATTTTCATGAATATACAACGTGGTGAAGTCAACCTTTCTGCATTTTCAAACTTTGCAGCCGCCATATAATTGCGAGTTATCTTTTGCGTAGCAAACCGCTTGATAGTGGTATCAAATAAAGGATTCTTGAGCACACAATGCGAATTTTAATTGTGTGAATACAAAGTAAAAAATAAAATACATACAAATTTATTTTGTACAATAAGCTTGTGTCAAGGTTTTTATTACACCGCACACCACTTGTGATGCAAGGATGTATTTATTGTGTGCGGGTGTAGGCAACACCCAGAATCAGTTGGAATAGACCTACCTTTTATTATACAAATCGATTCAGAATCACTTTTTAAATAGATCTAAACTTGTCTGTCTATCTGTCCGCCTTGTTTTCTTGTATTCAACCCACAGGGCGCAATTTTTAATATTTAGATGAAATTTGGAGCACTAACGCGGTTTGGCTCATGGACGAACTCCACTGAAATCGAGTCAGATCGGACCACTTTTCCGAGCACATCCCATATAGCTTCCTATTTTGAAAAGCCGTTATATGAATAACTGTATTAAGCGAAGTGGTGTAGGGTATTTATCGATGAGCCCTATCGTCGAATCGTTTTTATGTACAAATATTTAGGACGTTTAAGAAGAATTTCGAGTTTCTCGCGCGCCAATAAATGTTCACTTAATACTTTTTTATATAACTTATCTACAGAGAGAATATACATATGGGGTGCTCCTTATTATTTTTAAGTTATAAGTCTACGAAAGAAAATTTCCCTAATTTATTTAAATGTTGGCGTAAAGGTAAAGAAGAAAGATGAATTTCAGTTTATGTAATTTTGCGTTTCATCTCTGGTTAATGTGTAAGTTGATCAAAACCAAGTAAAAGGATAGACAGTATGAAGCTTTGCAGTGCCCATGCGTTTCGATTTCCCAATGTAGGATTTGGGGGATTATTCCCCCTAATGATGACGAAATTCATTATGCACTAAAAGAAAGTTACCCAGCATTAAGGGAATATATAAAGGCAATTAAAAATGGCGGTTTAGAGCTTAAAGGCAGGTAGCAAATAAAACGATTATATCAAACGAATTAAGGCCAACACACACATGTAACGGCGATTTTCGCAGCGTGAAACTCATACCCACCAACGTTTGTGAATCATATTGTGGTGATGGAAAGTGAGTTTATTATAATAACCCTATTTTGAATAAGATTCACCTCCAAGTGCGATCTAATATTATTAGCCGCGTCAACATCAAGATTTTATATTCTCTCTCTCTCTCTCTCTCTCTCTTTCTCTCTTTCTCTCTTTGTCTCTCTTCATTACAGCCAATCTAGTAGATGGTATTATAAGCCCTCGGAACCTATTGAAATAATTAATAGTAATTGGATCGAGATTTGAACAGTTGCAATAATCACAATAAGTCACAGCAGTGTGATTTTTTTTAACGTGGAAGTATTAAATTGCTTTAAGGGCAAAACTGCTTTGCGAGCATTAAGTTACAGCTCGTTTTCTCTTTAATTTATTCCCAAACGATCAATCAGTTTATTCTAAAACATTATTTTCAAAATATTTGTGCATACATTGACATGTGTATCGTGAAATTTATTTATTAATTTTTTAAAAACAAAAAGTTGGCACCAGCACGTCGCGCGAAAAAAGCGCTACCTTTCCAGTAGCATTTTCTTGTACATATCCCTCTTTCCGTAGGTTCGAAATGTTTTGAAAGTATTTTTAAATATCATAAAGAATGTTAATATGATGATACGGTTGTAATTTCAAATTAATAGATTGAGAACTTAAAGCGCTAGGGCTAAGTTGGCTAAAATTTTAAGTAAATGATAACTTTAAGTAGTTCTATAGAAAAACTTGCGACAAAGAATTGATTTTTCGTCGCAATGTACATGTATGTGGAATTCGCAGTCTCGTATGACACCTTTGGGATATCATTCTAAGGCCTTTAAAGGTTATGATAAAAAATGTTTCATTTTTCATTTTTCCAGTAAGAACTTCAAATAGCATCTAGAAATATCAATAGTACTCGTACTTCTACTCGTATTATTTCATTATTGAGCTCCGAGAGAAGCCTCTACAGTTTACCTGTCCGCTATTTTGCACAAAAACTAACAAATATTAAAATTATATACGGTGAGGTACACAATTAAGATAGAAAACAAATGTAATCCATCTCCAAATACGCTCACAATAATTAATATCCAATGTTTTAAATTTTATGTATATGGGAACGTTTGGACATTTAAGCTATACTTATGTGAGTAGCGTTATTTAAGTTCAGCTGTAGATTAAAGCTTTTGTTGCTTGAGCAGAAATTTTTTCCTAGTTCTTGTTTTATAGATAAAAATCGTTGCTTTTGTAAGGTAATGCGCCATAATTGAAAATCGATTCACGGCCTTTGGAAGCATTAAAGTGACCATCGGTGTAATAACTAAATAAACGCCTTTGGCATTGTACGTAAACCTATAGTTCTGAATAGTGCGTTTCTGTGTGTGTGTGTGTGTGTGTGTGTGTGTGTGTGTGTCACGCGAGGTTTTTCTCATGCATTTGTCCCTCTCCAAAAAATCAAAATTTCCCTTCATTTGCTTACAGGTTCATAAGTAAACGCAAGTGTCTTCTATGCAAGAGCATGCAACAGCTTTTTAAACTTAGCTGTTTGTTCTCTAAACACATGTTCATACATGTATATGC
Organism: Glossina pallidipes; assembly: GCA_000688715.1. NCBI lineage: Eukaryota > Metazoa > Arthropoda > Insecta > Diptera > Glossinidae > Glossina > Glossina pallidipes. The sequence goes on along the minus strand of KK499771.1, from coordinate 1,417,915 downwards.
ATGTATATAAACCTACACACACAAGTTAAAGTGAACAGGTGGCCTATAACACGTTCTTTCTGTTTTATTTTCACAATTTATGGTGATTACGCGTGCCGACGCGAAGGCAACTACAAGAGCCGTCTTAAATTCAAACATTACGAAATATTTATCAATGTCATCGTCGTTACATATTTGAGCAGTCAAAAATTTGTTAAAAGAAAGCTTGAATTACTGTTAAATTATGTGAAATACGTGTGGGAAGGAGAAAGAGAGGGAGGAAGAGAGAATAGCATTTTACTTCTCACTATTAAATATTTTACATACAACTAACTCATACGCCTTGTATGTCGATTTTAATAAGTTGACGATGTTTTTGTTTTTAAAGCAAACCTAAAACACAGCTCGAGGGTATTATTATTGTTTTTTAATTTAAACGTTCACCTAAATTGGGGTTTAATTGCATATGTTCTTCTCTAAATGACGAAATTAACAAAATTATCTCGATATTATTCGACTAACTTAATTTACGTGAACGAGAAGACAGAATAAGTGATATTATCATAGATAACGTTTACGTATTTATATCAATCTGCTCTTCGAATTGAACAATGGGAAGCGTTTCAGTGTATTATTTGTTGTAAAGGTATGTACGCGTACGAAATTTAAAATATGAATTTTACTTTAAGTATACTCGTTGTTATCGGACGTGATAAAATTTATCAAGTATATTTTACGTCAACGACAACGCGTGTTTATAAATATGTATATACGTTAAGCTTTCTATGGAAAAATTGTATTTAAAAAATTAATATTAATTCATTTAATTATTGCTAAAGAATAATTAATTCCTTAAAATCAAAAACATAAAATTGTGTAATAAATTGGATCGATGAATTCATTACACTTGTGATATAAGCTAATATTACGCTTTTGCGGATATATGCAACACCCAGAAGGAATTGAGATAGACCGACATTTTATTCATTTTAAATTTGTCTGTCCATCTGTATTGTTTTCTTGGGTTCAGTTTACCGTCCACTATTTTTGAGATTTCTTGATGACACTTGGCATACTCGCGTGTTTGCGTCCAGGCATGGACGACATTGGTAGTGGTTCGGAGCGAACCACTTTCCACATGTAACCTTGTACTGAAAAGTAGTTATATGAGTAAGCGGGGGATGGTATAGGGTATTTACATCAGCGTTATATTCAATTGAAAATTAATAAAACTTCCTTAAGACACTTAACAGAAGAAAAAACGTATATAACGAATAAAAGAAACAAACTACCGGACGAAAGCGGCTATACCAAAATTCAGGAAGTTAAATAGTGATCGTCACGGAAAAAAAGTTGATCAAATCAAATGCTTATGTGCTCAGTTGATTGAAGTATTGTAATTGCTGTATGTAATTTTCTTTAAGAGAGCATAATTTTCACCTTTAAGTAGTAACATCACCGTCAGCGGCCTTAAAAAATAAGACGGTTTTTTTTTAATTTTTTGTTTTTGTTTGGATGGAAGGAATAGTAACAGAATAGTAATACTCGGCGAGGGCATTGGGCGTTTATTTAAGTACAAAAAAAATTGTTTTGGAAATATTTTAAAAAAATGCCAACAACGCAGCAATTCTTTGGAGACACCTCCAGCTGAAGGAGATCTCTGACGTGCGAAGTAGCTGACCCAACTTTTGAATTCGAGAAAATAAGTAAAATATAATCATTTAATCAACATTCCTATATATAAAGAGTGACGTAGGATTTTTTAGAAATATTAAGTTTTGTGCGATTAGCGAGTGTTTGAAAACAAGTTCGATTTTCGAACGAAAAAAGACTATTCTTTTGTGTAATTCGAGTGTATCGAAAACATGCTACGGCGTTTTCTGGAACACTCACTTTGAAAGATGCCAGGCCAGATTCGTATGAAATGAATGAAAATTGTAGCGTCCCATTTTCAGAAATTGTGTTCCGAAATAAACGCATTACAAGTTTTGGCATGTATTATACTATAGACACACCTTTTTATTTCACTGAATATTTTTTCTTTTTATTTCCTTTCATTTGTCTATAGTTATAATACGCCCCTTTAATATTCAAATATTGTTCGTCATTTTCTTTACTCGAAGATTTTTTAGTCGAATGTGCCTCTTTTGCTGCATTTGTCAAAACCATTTGTATGTTTTTGTTGTCTTTGTTTGCTAGAAGCCAATGCTTAAGGTACTGTAGGGCGCACGCTATATACGAGAAAGGCGCAAGCAATACGTGCGTAACATATCCAAAAGTACGCAATTAATCAACAGGAAAACTTTGATTATTTTTACTAATGATTGGAATTTGGGTACATTTTGCATTAAATATATGCATAACAGATTAAATAAAATATTGATGAATTTTCAAAAAGTGCACAGGATGCAAATAATATTAACTCTAGTATTAATATTATTATTATTACAATTTATTTAGACCAAAGAAATATATTCAAGGATTCAACGGTTAAGGTAGATCGGATGGTTAGTTTAGCAGCTTTAAAAACTCTAGTCATAAAGAGTTAGTCGCGAGCGTTGGGAAAAACATTGAAAGACTTATTTATTTATTTTTTTTTTTGCTAAGCTTTTCTTCAAATGAAAACGAATTTTATTATTAATAACCTTTTGCCATTTTTATGATAGAACTGCATTATTTTGGGGATTTTTCGATGAAAAACTGAAATAAGTGATTTTCGCACTTTTTCTTTAAGGTCGTTCGGCAAAAAGCGTCTATATGGTATTTAAACGGAACAAGATTTTGGCCATCGGTGACTGCATGGAAACTTTTCAGTTAAGCTCTTCCAATTTTTAACGGGCCCTCCAAGTTGTATGTGGCTTGGTGCAGCTTTCTGTTTCTCGTAACTTTTTGAGAAGTTTCATTCATCTTCACATCTTTTTTTTGCCATTGTTACCAAGATAGAAAATTATCTGCGCGAAAATTGTAGACTGAAACCGTACATTTCAAACATGCATAAATGTGACGCAGTTTGTTTAGTGCTGCCCGATACAACAAACATCAAACATCGTCTAAGAATTTTGAATTTTTTTTATGGTAGGATATATATAATATTAGCTTAGCATGTGAATTAAATCAGTTTAAAGGCTTTGCTTCTCTGACCGCTTGATACTTTACCTCAAATAATAGGTAGCAAGTACATATTTGCTCAAAGGTGGTAGGAGCCTTGCTCCTTGTTGTTTTATGAATATGTGGCATTTATAACAAATACAAACACTATAGTGGGACACGGGCCGCCAGTAAATACCACATATCATCTTGCACTTATTCATGTAAGAACTTTTGAAAATAAAGTGTTATATGGGAAGAACTGGTCCGCTCCGAACCATCTCCAGCAGTGTTCGTGCTTAAGCCAAATTACCAGCGTACTAGATTTCTTCAAAATATCTCAAAAACTGTTATCTGTAGATTAAATATAAGAAAAGTATGAACAGACGGACAGACAAGCTTAAATTGGTTCCACAACGTCGTTCCGAATATTTTGGTATAGTAAAACACCCTTCTGGGTGTTGCATACCTTCATATAAACTTTAATACACTCTTGTACCACAAGTGGTCTTGGGGTTATACGAGTCCTAATAACTATATCTGTAACTGTAAGCTAAAAATGGATATTTGTGTTTGAGGTATTTTTTTGATTTTCTTATTCAACAAAATATATTCGAGATACTAAAATTTATTTTGAATCCAATTCCATTATTAACATACAAAATGTAAGCAGCATTTATTTTGAAAATTAATTTGCACTTATGGGTAATGAGTGAAACCTACCCATGACATTGCCCCGTCCAATATCAACAGGACATATAAATTTCTACAAATAATGTTCCTCGAACCACAAACACTATCAGCTGTCAGCCAAAACCTTGTTCCCAGAAAATATGTCTGTATATTGTTTATAAAATGTTATACGGTCATGTATGTTAAATATGAACACACATATACACAATATACATAAACAGAATTCATATATAGGAGTATATTTACATTTATATGCTTAGCGTCAATATAAGTATGCAGCAAATTTTCATTGAATAAAGGTTTATGTTAACATCCAGCCGCAACGCTTTTCGCATTAAATTAAAATATTTGATTATTTTTCTGGGCGAAGCTTCTTTTTTTTACGCAAATCACATTGCCGAGCATTAAATGAATAAACGATTCTATATTCTGTGCAGTGCAGACGTGTAGTGTGTAGTCATTAATGTTATTTTTTGTCTATGAAATCCAGTAACAATAGCAGCTTCACCGGTTTCTTTTTTTTAAATCCTTCCTCTAATCCAATTCTCAATTTTGCATCGATATATGAGGACGCAACAGGATGTGCACAATGCATACGTGATGGAAATTTCTAAATGCAACAACAAAACAATGCCACGCATATACATTGATTGTTAATGTTGTATATAAACGAATGTGTTGTCTTTTATACATTTACGCTGACACATGCTACGGCACACAATACGAACTTGGCTAGTGTGCGACCACTTCTATGAAAGTTTCGAGACATACGTCTGAGCTGTTGCCTAAGATGACTGTTTGTTTAAAAATTTCAATGATTTATTTATTTAGTTTTTGTTTTTGGAAAATTTTGTTTATATTTTCTCTCCACTTTGACATGTACGCGCGATAATAGTCTTTTTTAAATGATACCTGTTCGAAAGAAAAAGTTTTAATAAAGCAAAGAAATTGTTTCGTAAAGCAAATACAAACAAGTAAGTAAGCCCATGTAATATTTACCTATCAACTCGCAATTTTCAAAATGCGGACGTCTTACGTTCATCGAAAGAATGTGATGATATTCAATAAGCATTTCGGCCAATATATGCAAACGAATTCTTCTTCTTTCTTCTTATGCTATTTGATTTTTTTGTGTTATTACGTAAATTACTTTATTTTTCAAAATCTTGTATCGTAGACCTTGAAAAAACTTTTCAACTACCCTTTACATCGGGAATAGGCGAGGTGGTACATCACTAGAAGCCGCGTTTTTTTGTTGACTGCGTGAGTGCAGACAACGATAAAGTAAAGTAAAATATAAGTGAACAATATTGAGTACGGGAAAAGCTTCGTGGCATCACAGTAGAAATTTTGGCATGTGTGGCCGAAAAATGGAGCAAAATGCTCTTCATAAGCTCCTCTTCACAAGAGAGTAAAGAAAAGATTCGAATTCTACTATTAGTTATGGGATATGGTGTAAGGAACTTAATCGCCGAGCTTGCCCGATTATAATATTATTACTTGTTCCTTATTGTCATATATCAAGTCTTACTACTATATATACACTGCTACACATGTGTATTTGTATACGACATTTGGTGTTATTCGTCTGTCTATTCGTTCATATCACATATTTATTGTTATTCATAGAGGAAGCGCGGTAACAAGGTTTATTTTTTCCTGACATTTGTGCGAAGGATTTGTTGCGTTGCATTCGAAGTGCGTAGAAAATTGTCTGCGAAAATTGTCTGCAGCATTGTCCAGCAATTATAACCAAGCTCGAAATAGCCCATAGCTAAGCTTAAACCAACAGAAATAACGAGGATTGTGGACTCGAAAATTACAGTGGCCTGCGGAATTTCAAAAGTACATACTTTACTTAACCTGTACTACTTCAAAGAAGGACTATGTCTAGAGCTTTTTAAAACCAATGCCTTGGTTGCATTTCTTGAAGAAGAACACCAAATATAGACTTGAAAGAGCATGAGTTCATATTCATATATCGAGGGATAAATTTCAATTCATTTGGTGGATTTTCAGCTAAAGAAACATATGCAGAAAAAAAAAACTTTTTAGCTTTGTGTAAAACCGCAACAAAAAAAAAGCTACAGAACTTGGATTTGTTATCGCTTATTTTTGCTGCTATTGCAGGTTATATCGCATGAGAAAAGATTTGGTAACGAAACAAGGAAAACGACTGACAAGCAGTTGAAAAAGAAAAAATTGGACGAAATTTCGATGCAGGTAAATCACAATTATTTAATTTAAAATAAAAATAAAGTTGAAAAAGTTTATTTCAATAAGTTGCAAATTAATCAAAAAAACCGAAAATTTCCCTACAGATAAGAATAAAACAAAACTGAGGGGAAACTGATTTTTTCGGGGAAAAGACAAAACAAACGAAAAGTGGCGACAAATTGTCGAAAATTTTCTCATATACATTTTGTTGCACAATCGGAGAGCAAACTCAATTATACAATACAAATATTGTTGGATTCATTAACTATTCTAAATTCGTTAAACGTTTTTAAATTCAGAAGAGAATTTCTACATTCATATCCAAAAGTGGGGGTCTTCCCAATGCAAATTCTTGGGGTCGAAGGGAGACCAATAGGCAGGGTGGGTGAAGAATCGGCCCAGTGGTAAGTCCGTGATCGGTTAGTTTTGTCCGTCTGTTATTCCGCGTATCCGTGATCAAGTTATAGAACCGCTTCCATATCTCATGAGCTAACTAGGTCAGCTACGGCACGTGGGCATACCTCATAGGTCTCCATTCCTTTTCAAGCAGCACCGCAAGGTTGCCCTAAACGTTCTGTGAATAACAGCTTTGCACTTTCGAGGATTGACAGGACAACTAAATAAATATTTATTTTATTTCAATGTCACATTAGTAGGCGCGGTCAACTCCGTCCATTTTTGCACAAGTGCCACAGTAACGCGCATCATTAACATCTTTGCACATTTATCTGCTGCAGATTATGAATAATCATCAAAAAAACAGAGGTGTTCTCTATTTATGTGGTACTGAAAGCGTGTTCTTCAATCGAATTTGGCCCGTTTTTACTGTCAAGCTACGTACGGGGGCTTCCAATGTTCTTGCCAAATTTGAAGTCGATAGTTTCATTTCTACGGCCAGGAAAATGTTGGCAACAGACATTACATAGAGGGACAAGCGGGCATGCTTAAATCGGTTTGGAATTGGATGCTGATCAAGAATGTATATACTTTATGGGATCCCTGAAGTTCGTTTCTGGGCGTTGCAAACGTTTTGACAAAGTGTATGTAGCCGCCATCCCTCGATGACACGTATAAAAAGGGTGACAGATCTATCTATGAAGAAATAACACTTCACTTGTCCTACTATTTTAAATGGTCGCACAAAAAAAGCAAAGAATCGGTCAAGTTATTAAATACAATAGTTTGATCGTCCTATTGCTTGTTGTCGACCTTTCAGACTGTAAGACTAGAAATGGCCTAAGAAGTTCGTATGGTGCTTAGGTTCTGGATAATATTTTGTAGTTACAGATTTTAAAAATGGTGAATGGAAAACGTAAATAATATGAATCGATTCAAATCGTTTTTACGGCTCCATAAAATTATATAGTGTCCAAGCATTTGCTGGACATTTAAATAAGAATCTGCTTAAAAAACATTTCTAAAGAATTCATGAATTGTTGTCGTTTCCTTCGAAAGAAAATTTCGATTACTAGCTTTCACAAAATTATAAACGAGCAAAGATTCCGTTGAAGAATTCCAAACTTTCCCTTACCTGGCTAATGCCTCTACGGACTGAAAGTTCTCTCTCTTTCTATCAGAATTAAAATGAACAGCTCTGTTCTGGCATTGCGATTGAGCCCTAGGCACCGAAGCTTGTGATTGTCTTTTCTTGTCGCACATTTTGTGTTTGCATGGCATTTGGTATTCTACAGCTGCAATCAACATAATATCAATTTTATTATAAGAAAAGGTTGGTAAATTATGAAAACCACAAAATAAACGTCTCTCGAACGTTGTTCAGAATACAACAACTATTAAATATTCCATAGGTTCTACAGGATACAATTCATCGTGCACACATATTCAACATGTCGTATATAACTAGTTTTGATGATTGCTGCATGTAATCAAGCAAACATAACTCAATTCTTCATTTTAAGACCATATTTAAGAAAAAAAAAAAAAAAATGCAAACTCTCTTTTCATTCATTTCAATATCTACAGGAGCATTTTAAGGTTCTTCTAATATATTTGTGTTGGAAAATTTACATTAATTCTCGTAGTACGCTCTGCTATCACCAGTGCAGTGTGAAAATAATTATCCGTTAACACTTACTCTGTGGTTCTGTATTGGTAGAGGCACCGTAAATATTGGTCTTTGCTATAGGTAAATGTTGTATATGATTGTTGGTGTTAATGTTGCTGTCATTGTTATTTCTGAAAATGCTCATGTTGCTGTGGCAATTATTATTGCTATGACGACGTTGTTTATCTTTGGCATTCATCTCAACCAATGATTGAGCAGCTGACCACTCCAAATGTTCACGTAGAATTTCGTCATCGTCGTCGCTGACTGGTGGAGGTGGTGGAGGTAGGGGCTGCCTTGCTACTAACTCAGTTCCCGATCTTTCATGTGATGGGGTAATTTTGCTGTTTTTGTCATTAAACGTAATCTTGCTTTCTTCCGCAATAGTCACTGTATTGATGCGTCTGTTGCCATTGGGTTGGTCTAATGATTTTTTAACAACATATATTGTTGTTGTAGCCGTTTGATTTCTTGACTCATGTACAATGTCCGGTTGCTGTTGGTGTCGATGTTGCACTTGATGGTCACTTTGTTCACCGTTCAAGTGTTGGTGTAAATGTTTTGCATTTTGCGAACGTCGTCCTTGGTTAACGAGGGTATTATGTTGGTGCTGTTGTTGGTTTACTGTCTGACTTTCGCCATAACGTATTGCATGTGGAATACACAAAGTGTTGCCATGAGTGTTGCTGGTGTTGTTGGCGTTGGCGGATGTATATGCTGAGGCAGCAGAACTTTTTGCTAAAACAATTTTACTTGAAGCCGCTATAGACTCCACAGACATTTTTGTGGTATTTAATGCCTCAGTATTGTAGTTTTCTGTGTATTTGTTTTTGCTTTTTTTATTTATTTAATTATTTATTTTTATTATTATTTTTCTTTTTCTTTTTTTTTTGTTGGAAATCTGCTTTTTGTTTTTTTTTTTATTCTATTAGAATACAACCTTTTTTCATGTTCGCCTACCGTCACTACAATGATAGCATCCTTTTGAAGGATATTTTGCGTGTTTACAAATTTCAAAACTTTAATTTTTAACAGAATAAATATTTTTCCGGCACAATTTCAAAATAAAATATAAATATTAAATTTTTTATTCCAAAATTTTTTGTGTTTCACAGTTAGGTATTGCTTTCGTTGTAACGTTGATTAGGGGGATGTTTGCTTTTTTTTTTTTTTTTTTGATTTATTTAATTATTTCTTTTTTATTCCGCTATCTCTTCCTTCTCCTTATTGCTTTGAACGACTTTAACTTTTAATTGGCTTTAAATATTTTATATGACTATTCTTTTTTTCGAATTTGTTTTTATTCTTCTTTACTATTTTAAATTAATATTTATATACGTAGTTTTAATAAAGTATTTTATATGATAGATGTCGGAAGGCGGAAATACGCGCATCTGTAAATAAATAAAAAAGTAATTAATTTTTATTTAATAAAAATTTTTATAACACATTTTTTATGGAAGATTTGCAGAAAATTTTTATTGAATCCTCGCCATGATGATGATAGTAATTATGTAAATAATACGATAGTAATAACAATAATAGTAACACCTACGCTTTCGTCGAAAAACTATTTCGCTTAAGCAAAGGGGCCAACAACACTGAGCCAAATTTCCCTGCTGATGTAACAAATTTAAAATCTGGTACAATTGCGTAGTACAAACTAAACTTGCAACGGTTGTGCATATGTCAGTTTCCCTGAACACTTTCACTTCCATTGAGTTGGTACATTGTTAACCCATTTCCCTATTTAGCTTGCAATTAATTTTATTAAAATGATTCTTCCTTTGCTAGACTAGTTCACGTTTAACCATCTTTTCGGGGAGCAATATTAGTAGATGCGCAACTAGTATTTCGTATTTTTTCGGTTAATAGAAAATTGAAGAATTTAAGAAAAAATACAAAAAATGTATTCCAGCAATAGCCGGCACTAGCATTACTTTTTCTATCTTCTAGGCAGGGTAGGAGTTCTCGGCGCTTGGAGGGCGTGCAACGATAGATCCATTTTTCGGGTACCGTCTTCTGGTCGTTCTCTTAAGTTATCATCCTTCGTCTACTTTATATCAAAGTTACTTTACTCAGAATTTGAATATTGTAACGCATCCATTGTCTGTCAATCCTAAGCACTATTGTTAGCAGATGTCCAAGCCATGAAAACGGCAGGACAGTAGACTCGGAAATGTAGTAGTGTTTTTCCTACTGGGTTTCTTATTTAAAAATGTTTTGCCATTTTTGCGAAACAGACTATTTTATTTTTTATGTATATTGACTTGGTAGCTTCTAAAATAACTCGATTTTCTCTGAATAGTTCTTTCAACTATTGTTCTGTTTCTATTGGCGCTTTAATGGATTATTATGCTAATGTGTTTTCCTAGCACAGTTACATTACCGCGGCTTAACTTTCATTTTCTCGCAAGCGATCTGTGTATTATCTTGTAAGCGTTGCTCCTCAAGCTATTTAGAGAATAACTCGCTTCGAAAAATAAAGATTTATTTTTTTTTGTCTCTGCCTTCGTACGCGGCAAGAACTTATGTGTCCATGTTTTACGCACGATCACGAATCGCCACAAAAACTCATCTTTATTAATCCGAAATATCGCCGAATACTTGAAATATTACTTATGTTTCCTTTTCAGTAAAGGTAACAACCATGTTGCGCACAGTTCTTGCTTGGCAAAAGTTCAAGTATGCTACCTCACGAACTTCCTGCCAATGATCATTCAATATCATTTGTGAATTTTTCTCATCATTTCTCACCCGACCGCGATGCTCCTAATCTTGGGGAGTTTTTATAGCGCCGTTTAAACTCTGCCATAAAATATTTTATAGGTGTAAACGAATGAGCATACTCCCCTAGAATAGCATTTCGCTCGGCTTTGATATTGATATAGGAGACATACCCTGAGTGGTTGGTCAAATAATAGAAAAAAACAAGTCACAATATTGTAGTCAGGCAATAGCAAGGCCTGCTATTGAATACCCTACAAAGTATCGCCTAAGAGAATTCTCCATTTATTTTCATGATAAAATATCAAAAATTATGCTATGTTCAATTCTGTTCTGTGCGCCATTTTAATATACAGCGATTTCTATCGAGAAATTTTGCAAGCTGCAGCATTTCAAATTGAAGACTTCTCAATACACGCTTCTATAAAGGCAGTGATCGCAAAAGTAGTTGGATCCAATTTATTTTTAATGAGATTCATCCCTGGGCCAAAACATACCAGCTTACAAAATTTCATCTAAATATTCCAAAAAGTGTAATCTGAAGGTCGTATAGAAAAATGCATTGAGAGGCATCAGACAGACAAGCTTGGATTGCTTCGGAAAATGATGTTGAAGCGATCGATATTATAAAAGGTAGGTACGTATGTGTATAAAATATAAAGATTAAAGTATTGGTGCACAGCTTTTTTCATGTCTATGAATTTAGTGAGAGCTTTATAAATATTCCATAACGTAGTTTTTCCAAACTTCAAGTTTAACTTTTCAAATAACAACCGCCATCTATTCGTACGGTAGCGGACGAACATAAGACGGACTAATACCCTTATCTGATAGCTTTCTTCTTATTTATTTATACAAATTTTATATAAAACAAATCGTTTTCGCAAAATTGGATTCTCTAACGTTCCAACACCCTTTTGCCGTAGTATCTGCTTTGTTGGCGTACACGCTAAGCTTAGGAATGCTGACAACTAAGCTTGCAAACTTTAATAATATTATGTGGTGTAGGGTATTAGCTTATGTTTGTTATGGCGAAAATAGGTAAAGAAAATCAATTTTGATAAATTTGAAGCACGCTAGGTCATGCCTCGTGTCCTATTCGATGGAAGATCTCTTATCGAAAATATGGAAAATGAGCACAATTTTTGATATTTTGGTAGGCGAAGTGGTATAGCGTACTTATAGCGGGTCTAGCGCACCTATAATATTCTTATTTGCTATTGGTTTGTCTTTAGCTGGCAATTATTCGATAAGTTGCACGGTTTTGTTCGCGTAGTTCGGACTATACAAAATCGTAGTGGGGTCATAAACAAAAACAAATTATTTTTTCTACTCAATTTAAAATGATTTCATGCATTCTTTCATTGTATACGCTTCGGTACATGTAGCATATTTTGCTGAGATGGAAGCGTTAAGAGCATGTTTTGTTTTTGTGTAAACACCTTACTTTTTAAAGCAATATCAGACATGCATTGTTCCATGCGCTGTTTAAGCAAGCAAGGAGAAAGACTCAGTGATGGAAAACGTTTCTTATGATTGGGTATACATTTTGTTGTTAAAATTCCATAGTGGTTTTAATTGAATTTTTAACGAAGCGACGACGTCACCACGGTAAGGAAGAGCAGAAACTATGATATTAAACAGAGAATTGATATATATGTATATGTACCGTAAAAGCAATTTATGCTGTTGCTTTTAGAGCCTTTTATAAATGTGCGCACATTTTATACATGTGCACAGACATATATTTGGTGGACATATATATATATGTTATTTAGGAAACGAGTAGATTGGACGTTGTGGTCTATGGCCACCTGTCAGAATTATAAACACGCCAAAATCTAACTATAAGTGGCTATGTCTATTTGTATAGGTAGGTATACGTTAATATGACTGACAGGCAATCATATAAGATTCTATATGAACAACGCGACACATTGTTGAGCACTTGTTTGCTAAGCGATAAAGGGAGGAATGAAGATGAGATTTAGCGATATAACAGCAAAAAGACGAACAAAAAAAAAAAAAATTGAAATTGCAAATCAAAGGGTTTGACGGTAGTCGTGTACGTGGGTTTAACGTGTTAACTTCTAATAAATTTTACAAACGTTGCATAAAGTGCAGGTAATTTGCTGTTACGTCTACATTGTATCGTTTTGTATCGTTGAACATTGATTTTATGAGATATGGTAACTCTGCATTTGCGCTGTTGCAGCTTGCTTTGGTGTTTTTCTATTATTCAAACAAGTTGAGCAAACAAGTGTGTTATTAATGAGACGGTTTTTGTTGCTGTTGCTCGTCTTCTCTCTTTTGATTTTTTGTCGTAGCTGTTGTTGTTCCTTTTTTGTTGATTTCTAAGGGTTTGCCAAGAATTGAAAGAGAAACAGAAAGAGTGAGAGCATAATGGTAAGAAAACACAAAACAATGCTGTCATAATAAGAACAAGAACATCATCGCGATTCAGCTTTTCAGGTTTTATAATGCAATGATTTTTCTTTTTGCACAAATTTTTCGTAAATTTTTCTTTTTAAACTTTCGATAATAGCTTTTGTTTTTTAGTTTTATAAAAACTAGTTGTTGTTGCTGCTGTCGATGTTGTTGTTATCGATATAGATGTTGTTGTTGTTGTTGTTGTTGTTGTTGCTGTTGTCGAAAATGCAACTTTCTCAAATAAGAACGAGGCTAGACGATTAAAGCCGAATGGCTTAACTGCTGTTTTTGCTGTCACTGTTGCTGTTGTTGTTGGTGTCAATACTGCGATTTTAAGCGTCCTTTGCTGAACTACCCGCTTAAACGATGACTACAGCAATAAAAACACACCACCACATACCAGTCATTGGCAACAACTATATATACGTATATGTAATGGAGACAACAACAGCAATAATAACATGAATTACAAGAATAGCACGAAAAGGGCTCACGAAAGGATATTAAGTAATCACTAATAGAATATTTTTTCTACATTTTTTTCTATTTTAATCTTTTTTCTTTTTTGCTATACGATAGAATAACCCTTGCTTACGTTTCTACTCACATATTTGATGAATTTACATTTCGTAATAATTTCCATAGAAGTTGCACAAATTTCTTCGTGATTTCATTACTGATTTACTGATTACTCTCCTCATTGTAGATTGCCTTACGTACATCAGCTTCATTTAAATGAAAACTTTTTCGCAATTCATTGTTAAAAAAGTAATAGAAAATAATAAATTTTGGATACGATAGCAACGCAGCAGTAATGCATATAGAAAGTTCATATAGTTGTTTCCTTTTGTTTTGTTGTTGTTATTATTATTCTTTCACTTTTTTTCTGCATCGATTCAATTATAGATTTCTTGAAGGTTTAGACAGATTATGAATTTTGTTTGGTTTTTTTCCTGCAGAAATAGTTCTGTTTGATGTGAATTCGAAATATAGTTAATTATTGTATTTGGTTTTGTTTTGTTTTCGTTTTTGTTTCTTTTTTTTGGTTTTTATTTACTTGTTATTTAAGTTAATAGCACAGCACAGCACAGTACAACAGTGTGTATGAATAATATAATAATATAATAAATAAAAGAAAAAAATTGTAAATTGAATAATTTTTGCACAATAATTGCGGATGTGCGTCAATTTTTGACGTACCACTCCCTTCTACTGATGAACAAACAACAGAAAGTGGTTTTCAACTGTTGGTCGTCGCTCCAATATGGTCGACAGGAGCATTTACATACGTATGCATGTGTACCGAAGACGATGACAATAGCAACAAAAACAGCAACAAGAACAACGGCAACAATACAGTTACATGAAACAGAGGTTTACGCACTTAATACGAGAGAGAAACAGACCCGTATAGCACTTCATTTTCCAGCAAAAGCAAAAAAAAAGAAAGAAAACAAAAAAAAACAAATAAAAAAAAGTAAAAATTGTAAACTAAGAGCTAAGAGAGCTTAAATTTGCACTCATTTAGATGAAATCAAAGCATGTACTCAACAGACGAAAGAAGCTGGGTTGGCAGCAGGCGAAATAAATTAAAGTCTGACTAGTGTAGGAGAGAGGGCAAATAATAAATGCTATGGTTGGGGGTGAATAAAAAAACAAAGAAGAAAGATTTGCAGGATGGAGTAGTATAACTATTGAGTTCTTGTTCAGTAAGCCTTCCTGGATGGAATGGAAATAAAAATTTTATTTTAATTTTTTGTAAATTTTCATTCGAATCGCATTTTAATTTTTTGCTTACAAATTTTACATACTATTTATTCATTGACTTATATGCCTCTTGTTATTTTTATTTATTTGTTTTTTTTCTTTTTTTTGAAACCGTTTACCTTTTTTTTAAGTTGTGCTTTTTGAATCACTGTTTTTGTACTGCACTGCACTACTCAGAAATTCTGACTGTATTCTAGTTTGCAGGGAACTGAATTGCAACATCACACACAACAAGTAGCCGCGCAACATATTTCCCTTAATGCAACAACAAAACCTAGACTGAAAAAACAAGCCACAAGTGTATAATCGCAAATGTACTCTCTCGCCTTTAATCTCTTTCTAGCGCTCTCCCCATCTTTCTATTTCTCTATCTCTCCCGTGTTCTCTCTCTCTCTCTCTCTCTCTCTACCCGAGCAAATCATCACAAGCTCTCGTTCAAAGGGACAACAAAAACAATTAAGTTTGTGATGATTTGACGCATGCGTTTGAATGCAGCGACCTGTGTGCTTCCGGGTTCTACCCGCACACACACTTGTGGATTGCTTTGTGTTCATCGCGTATTTTCTTTTTTTTGTTATTTTTTGTGTGTGTATGTATGCCCTTTTCTTTTTTTAAAATAACATTGCTAAGAAGGTCTAAATATTATCGACTAGCAAGAGAAGCAGTATGGAGGGGTAAGAGTGTAATAGACTGAGTTCTAGAAAACGGTTGTTATTATTTGGCCCTATTCTCTGTTGCTGATAAGTTCACATTATTGCTGTTGCTTATGCCGTTACATGTTTGCATTCATTCCCTGTTGACACTATAAAACGTTGTTGGTTTTGGATTGCAGCACCTAGCGAGTTGCTGCTGTTCTAGTTGTTCTTATTGCTGTTGCTGTTGCTTCGGCAATTGCAATTATACATAGTTACGTTATTTCCGCATATTTAGCTTATCATCTTTTTCGCTCTCTAATTGGTGTAACGGATGTTTAGTGTAAACACACACTGAGAGAAAAAACAAACACTTTAAAAAGGAAGAGAAGGACAAGAAACGGGTGCGAGTAAATTTAAAGATCTATCGATTATTTTTGCAATGTGTACATAATTGCAGCATCGCAAGTCCAGTATATTGGAAGAATTATAGAATGCTATCGCAAAAGTTTGAAAATATTCTTTTCATTTAAAAGCTTTAACATTTCAATCTTAACATGAAATCGCATGAGGTGGATTTGCCGCGCCACGTGATTAAAAACTTAAATATAATTATTTAAACAATGTGTTCCGCCGCGACTTCTACAATCGGGTGTATTTTTGCGTGAAGCTCATGTAACACTGTGCCAAATGCTGTGCAGTTACTGTAAAGCCTACTAAAGACACTACAAGTTTTTCTTGCTTTTGTTGTTAAACGGACTTTTTAGATAAATCAGAATCTACGTATTTCTCCGCTTGTCTGTCTGCTTGGTTTTCATTGAAGTTCTTAAATTAGCAAAAGGGGGTGGGATGAAAAGTTAAAACAATTTTGAAAAATACACCAATATTTCATTATATCTTGATATTACGATACACAATATTAGTCCAAAGTTCGGCATTAATCGGAAAAGCTAATAATGATCAGTAATTAGTGAAACGATATTATCTTCATACAATTGCTTGAAATATTGGGTTTTGAAGGTTCATTGCAGGATATGTCTATAAAATTTCCTTGCTACAAATGCTCATGCAGTTAAACTTTCTAACTTCGATTCGCCCAAGGCCGCTTGAATATGCCCTATTCGAAATAAAGTTACGAAAAAAAAAGAAGTAAAAAATGAAAATTGATACTCTATGTGTAACATGTTAATCAATAAGTTCGTAGGATGACGCGCAGACTGTTGATGAATTCATATGATTTTTAGATAATATTAAGCTTTATGTCATTAAAATAACTGTAACGCGTAACGTCATCAAATTTTGATGAATCTCTTTGGAACGTTGTTACTATCAAAACACACGAATTCGTCAATAGTCATCGCATACCTGTACGTTGTTCTGTGATTGTCTTGAGGAATCTATTATAGGTCATTTCGCAAAAAAAAAATCGATTTAAACACATATGGGATTCACTGAAAAGTAGGGATGCCTCTTGAATATAGCTTATCCTATTGGCGTCACTTGTTGATCGCGATTTGGGTTAGAAGAAAACATCTTTTACTGACATTCTTTCAAACGTGAATGACAATCGCACGTATAGAAGCCGAATAGGATTCATTGAAAAGTAGGGAAGACTTTTTGAAAATAGCACATCCCACTGGCGCCGCTTATTGATCACTATGTGGGTTAGAAAAATACATCTTTTGCTGACGATCTTTTAAACGTGAATGACAATCGCATGCGAGGAAGTCGAGCTAGTAAGTAAATGGCAATGGGCTATTATGAAAAGCTTGTACTCGCTTTCGAACGCACTTTGCACATATCCAAGGCAACTGAAGACGTATTTTATGCTAATGGGTAACAAAAATTTCAAGCTAAGTACACTTTTGCTATTGCTTCTAGGTAAGCATACGCTTCAAGCTCGGCCATTAAAATCTACGATGTAATTCGATTCTAAATGTGAAAATATGTAATGAAAATGTTACATATATACACAAGGGCCCTATAAGTAAGTAGATTGATTAATGATTAAATATAATATTCAAAGGCTGCTAGCGAATTATAGAATTATTCCCAACAATCTCCATACAGTACGTGAAATTTAAGCCGTAGGGTTTCGTGCAATGAGATTTCTATAGAAAAGGCTTTAGTTATATCATAAATTTTACTTTGCCTAAATTTTTCATGCAATTGACAGAATTAGTTATATTATTATTTTAATCTAGCGATAATTTATGATTTTTATTTTATTAATCCTATGCCAACTACAGAAAGTTACCCTTTTTTTAACATATAGATAGGAAATAGATATGAAAGTTTATTTATTTCCGAATTGAAGCCACATTGCTATTAAGAAACGATACATCGTGTATTGGTTGGTTATAGGTGTTGACATGAATACCAACAACATCGCACTACTCTTTCCGACACATTCGAATCTTCGCGGCATATATAATACATACAAGTGCCAAGGATTTGTTTCGTAGCAATTTAATTTCTTAATTAGTAGTATTTATTAGTTCTATTGCATGTCCAACATGTATTACAACAGTGCATTCAAATTAAATCACAAGCAATTACAACATAGCTTATTGTTGAAATTGCGGGAGCCAAACACAAATGCAGCAGCAATAGTATCACCATTAGCTCACCATCAGCGAAAGGAATATATTTCATTGCTGACATATGCATTGCCATTGCTTGCGTGCCGGTTGGACAAATAAAAATTGTTTGTTACTCAGTTTTTTTTCTTTTTTTTATGCTTTGATTTCTCTATTTTGCTTTATTCGAACGTGTTTTATTTTTATATAGCAATAAAACAAACAAGTTACGACAAAACACTTTATCAAACGGTGATAATGAATATATCCTTTATATTCCAGCGTTTTGTTTGGTAGTTGTTCTTATCTAGAAGACGACGATAATACTTTCAAGGAAAAAGGGAACAATAATCAAATATTTCCCATGATATAAATTGCATTTGTGATACTTGCGCACTGCATATCGATCCTATATTCCAATAGGAAGGTGCATATATAAATACATACAAATCTCAGTGTTAATTATATTAAAAATATTGAGCGGTCTGAAGCCAATTTTTTTCAAAGTTTTCATTTAATTTATTGATTGTTGAATTGAGAGCAACAGAAGCGTAGCGTATAAGCTTAATCGCTTGTAAAAATTAGGATTGAAAATTGCATTTATAAAATTGGCGAGTAATCGATAAAAACGCGATCCTGCTAACATGCTTTCGCTTACTGCTTATGCTTCTATGGCTTATTAGTGTAAGGAAGATGCTTTGTTTCAGTTCGTATGCAGCCATAAACCATTTGGCATCTATAAAAAAGCATTTAGACAATTTGAAAGTAGTGCTGCTAGCGATTGACAGATTAAAGTGAAATGCCAAAGGATATATATATCACATTTAAACGAAACAAGAAATCTATCTCTAACCGGGACACTGACTGTTGCATAAGTGTTAGATGTCAGAGAGCTTGTACTGATATAATTTCTTTGATTTTATCTCTATGTCTTCGCCATGTCAACCTAGAAGACTACATGTTTAAAAATAGTTGGCCCATTCGTCCCTTCACTCAAATACAGGCGATCGAGTCCAGAGTTCAGATAGAAAAGAGACTTTTCGTTCTAAATCGATTAAAAGTTTCATATTTTTTGCGCTTATTTTTATGCACATTGCAGAATTTGTGAAAAAGGTTAAAGGAATAATAGCTAGAAATCTTTAAATGATAGAACGTCTACAATAAGTATATAGGTGTGGCCGGAATAGATGTTAGCGTTTAGGTGATTTGTTGATGTCATCACGTCAGATGTGAATATGAACTAAAAAATTTTTTATTATGATGTTTTTTTCTTTGCTCAACTCTTTCTCCGTTTTACACATCTACGCACGTATTTCTCGATTTTATTATTCTATGCATAGAACTGTTTTCGTATTATTGTAAAGTAATGTACAAGAATGTGTCAATGTTTATATTTATATAGTAATCTGCATTTCCTTTTTATGTCTATATTTGTATATGTGCGAGTATGTGTGATCATAATCAACCAGTGTGCCAACAAGTATTATAAAATCCGACCACCTGCTGAATGGATAAAGTCTAGTTTATGCATTTGCTCATTCATTCATTTACCTTTACGGATAAGAGCTTCTTTTTCCTTCCTTTCATTATGCATACATGTGTGTATTCATACATATATGAGTATGTGCAATGACTAATACATAGTATGTAATTTTGTACAAAAATCTCTATAGAAAGACTGTGAAGTGTGCTATTTTTTTATGTTTACGTTTAAAAACGCAAACACATACACATATATGCATACACATATCCACAGCGGTATAATTTCAAAGTTTAGGTATTTCGTGACATGAAAGTAAACAAATCCATATATGGATAAAAAGAGATAGAAAAGAGACCCGTAGACACATTTGCCTGAAAAAATATCCACAATGAGGACGTACTGTTGGCTTTTGTGATTGTTTTAGGTCTTCACTTCTCCTACGGTTTCAAATGTCTGCTTGTAGATATATTTATGTGTTCATACGTACAATTCTTCAGTCAGAGAATTTCTGTATTATGTATATATATATATATATGTGTGTGTATGTGTGTGTTCGCTCATTAGTTTTAGCATTTTCTGTAAAGTTCTCTCCGTATTTCATATAAGTTCTATTTGCTGTTGCTGTTCATAAAGCGGTTTTTTTTTTTATATATATGTGCAAGTAAATATGTGTGGTCAATATATGCACGACTACCGTTTTATAGTTTATACGTACACATATATTTTTTAATGGTTAATTAAGTTTTATTTAAGTTATTAACCTGTCCTTCTTTATATTTCGTTGGATGGACGGTACAGTTAGAATTAACTATGTAATAAGAAGAAAATTAATGCAATTTAATTCCAAATAAATGTTTCCTGCTACGTCCTGCTCAAGGTCCCTGTTTTTCTCTTTTTTTAGATAGCACACTAGATTTACAGTCGAAAAATTCTGAGTAAATATTAATGAGTATCTAAACCATGTTATAACCAATAAATTATTCTTTCTGTAGTTTATTCCGTTGATCGGCGATCAGAACCGCTATGATTTGTCGAGAGTAGCGGACCTTCCTTGTTGGTCGTTCCTTTCATTCATTTATTTACTCAATTAATCCGACAATGTCGACTTGTCACCATTTTTTCATGCTGTTCATCATCAGTATCACAATAGCTTTCTTCATTATTTCATTTGTATTAGTTCGTTCGTTTTGTGTGTTGGCTGGGATGTTAAAATTGCTGTTTTAAAAAAAAACTACGTATTTGCTTGAAAATCTGGTAAAGTTTTTAATTTCTTTATGAGAGGCTTTCGTCGCACTTAAGTAATGATGATTGATTTACTATAAGCCAGGGGAAAACATATTAAATAACAATCATACGCCCGGGTTTTTCCTTAAATTCAAGATAGTTGAAATATGTTGTCTGAGTATGATTTCTTTACTGTTTCCCTGTGTTATACTCTTCCCGTTTTCCGTATTCGTGTGCGTGTACGTATCCTGGCATGCAATTATCACTCTGCCTGCCTAACGAATTGCTTCGTTTCTCACAAACGCATCAAATATATTTGGCATACAACATAAATGCTTCGATAATGTTGGGCCATCAGCCCGATTGACAAAATAAAAGTAAGAAACTTAATTCCTTCAGACCCCTTGGTCACATACATGGACGTAAAAAAGAAGGTATACATATCAATAACAAGACCTTTTACTGCAAAAGAGTATGAAACTGTCACGGGAGATATCAATTTGTGTCTGATCCTATGATGGTACACTATTCTCACTCTATAAAAAGTCTAACATTTTACCATAGAACTGGACGACATAGGTCATTATTTTAAAACAAAGGAACTGAAAATCATCGAAGATCTTACGACAAGAACCGTGTGAGACGAACATTGGTTACATTCGTGAGAAATATGAAGGATGGATATGCCCGACGTATTCTGAAACCATTTCACTCATAAATCGCGATTAACGCTCAGCGACCACAAATATGTACGTATCTGGGCTATTTTGTTTTTTGCTTTTTGAATTCCTATTAATATAAAATTAAGAAACTTTTCGTGTAAGTAACTTCTCCTTTTCTTCTGTAAATGTGCATACAATTTATAACGAAACGGAAAAACACATTATCATTAAAGTAAGTCAGAGTGTTATAAGAAAAAAAAAAAAGAAGAAGGTGAGCGGTGTATATATGAATAAATAGTTGATAAAAAAAACGGCAAGGAAGACGTGAAGAAGAGCAAATTAGTCGAGCGTAAATATGTTGCAAATGGCATTTGCATGTTCAACTTGTTGTTCATCCATCATTTGTGCGTGATTTATTGCATCAAAATTTCGGTGAAAGTAACATAGCAAGGCAATCGTTCACTGAAATATTATGGTGAACATGGGACGGTAGTATATAGAACTACTATTACTTTTACTATTGTACGTAGCATTATTACTACGTCTGTGTTACTATAATGATCATTGTCACTATTGTCATTATCAGAGAAAGTGATTACAATTTTTCGCTTTACATTTTCCTGAAATCTTTCGGTGAAAAAAAGTTAATTTTTTTCGAAGAACTGACATTTTCTTATTTTCAAAAGCTTACATACATTACATAAATACATGCATATACGCTCAAAAAAAAGAGATGCTTACATGTCCACTACGACGGCGAGTAGGGATATCTTAAATTCGTCTTTCTCTTCATGGCACCCGTAATTATTAATTGAAATTCGAGTCAGTATAGTAAGTGTAAGGTTTCGTAGCGGATCCAGTCGTATGGCTTTATTCTTTACGTTCCCAAAAATTGAGACAGAGAGTTAAGTCTTGGCATATGCAAGTTTAAATAATGATCGAATTTGAAAATGGGGTAATAAGTAATTTACATTTAATGCCTGACATGTATTAATTAAGATCATGTTATAAATATTGACTAACCCCATCTGTAAGTTAAGTGCTAAAATTGTACCGATCAGCCAACTAACACATCTACCGTCAATTATATGCTTTGCAATTTTTATACTCACGCCTGAACGATAATAATGTATAAAGCGCTTGTAACTGACAGAAAGTAAAAGGATTGTTTACAAATCGACCTCAAGTTGTATATTTTGAATTCTTAAACACGTTTGATACGATGTGGTGGGTATCGAAGATTCGCCTTAAGGCGAATAAAGTTGTCTCACTGTGAAAGACTTACAACATTGAAGGAACAGTTAAGCGACATAGATCGGCATTCTCTCTTCTTCATACTTTTTAATTTTTATTTTATCAGTCGACGGAGAAGATTGCGTAAATTTAAATGTTACAATTAAAAATGCAATGAACGCATATGGACATTTTTTTTTGAATAATTCATAGTCTATGGTAGATGTTGGTTTGTATAAAATTTTTTTTATAGTAACTTAAAATGCTGGGTACCCAGCATTCGTTCTGAAGGTTGATGTAGCTATCTGATAGGGTTTTATTTTCTCTTCGCTCTTGTTAACGTGCCTTGCTTGGAATGTTTTACTAAATTCAATCAGTCACACTTATATAGTCACTCATGGTTGTCGTTACACTATTCGCGCAGTACATTATAGCATGCGATAAATCTTCTTTTTCTTTGCGATTGTACGTAAACTGCTACACCATTGGATGGTTTTGCATACAACATAGAATGTTGCATATAATGACTGTAAATAAAACCAGAGAAACGCTTGTGCTATTTCATTATGAAACGACGTCGTCATCATCATCGTTATCGTTGTCGTCATAGCCGTGGTCTCCTCTTATGCATTCGCATTCTATTCATAAAACTTTGACAAATATCAAGTGTTTCACTGAAAAATGATAGGATTTTAAGTGCAAAACGAAATATAGAAAAAAGAAAAAGAGTTGAGTAAAAGAGAACGCGTCTATATACCATATGCGCGATATATACATATGTACGATACATGTACATGATATTTCAGCATAATAAATGTATTTCTATCAAATTGAAAGAGCACGTAGAAGACCTTCACGCATATAACAAATCTTTAGTAATAATAGGAGAACGTAGGTTAAAAATGTTATTAATTAAGAAATTTTTTATTTGACATATAATAGACTGAGGACTTGAAATGTCCAAAGATAAAGTTTCAGCTAATCTTAGTTTTAAAATATCGAAAACAAGTAAATATTTTATGAGAAAATATTGGTTCAATATTTTTAATTAATGTAGAAGTGGAAAAATCTCGTAGCAATTATTTCAAATATGTTTAAACGCTTCCTAAGCTTTTTTTCTTCTCTTTAAACTGAGATTTCAACGCCGCTGACAGTTTTATCTGATTGGATCGGAAATAAACGCTATTGCCTGTGAATAAAAATTAATTCCGTAATGATCGGGATAACCGTTTTTGTCCATTGCGTTGACCTGAAATAAAAAATATTTACCTTCGGGAATAGTTTAAAAGTAAATTTTTCTTATATCATACAAGCCGGCCCGTTTGATTGCGATTGCGAAGATGGATTCGGAAAAAGGAAATAAAGGGAATTTTATTTTCAAAAATTTCTCCAATTCGATATTATCACACGATAATCGCTACTGAAGTAATTGGCAAAATTTCTAGCGGGAAAAAGTACTTGGGACACTACTGCTTTGATGGATCACACCGTCCAGACTTGTATGAAAAATGATTGAATCCAGTAAAGTATGGATGATAAAGGTATAGTGAATTATGTAATTTTTGCATTGCTTTATAATAAAATTTTGAATTAGCATAGCGTTCCCGGGCCCGTTCATTCTTCAGTAGATGTCAGGATTATTTTGTACAACAAGCTCAAAGCTTTTAAATTAAGATATTTGGACCTAAAAATTAATTGCTGTTATTATTATTTTTTAGTATGTAATGATAGTGAAACGATCCATATATTTACGAAAAAAGTGAATTTTCTCGCATAAGGTTCTTTGTCCTTTGCAAAACTCAAAATGATTATATTTTTGTTAAAGTGTGCCGAAAACGGTGCATGTATGATGGAGATGGCACCCTTTCAAATGCATCTGCTGTGTTTAAATGCGCTTGAGTAATTTATTAATTTTCCCTATAGATAATAATTTGGGATACAGAATTTATTTCATGGACTTGCATGATAAATTTCAAATGGAGTCTTTTATGCGCAATCGCTAAGCTGTGGGCACTTTGAAAAAAAAAAACTTTCGGGAGGGTATTATCACGTTCAACGATTGGAAAATATTGTTATGTTCCACGAGGTCATTCGTTCATTTTCCGTGCTTGCTTGCTGTTATACGCTTTTCTCGCGCCTAAAAAACTTTTCGGCCTGTTATTAAGATTGAAAGGACTCTTGATCCAAATGACTGCTGTGCAATGAGTAACTAAGTAAAAGAGTTTTTATATCGTCTAGAGTCTGATGAGTGGTTTCGTAAATAAATGAAACTTCCGCATTTGTCTCAGATAACAATTGAACTGTTGCATGAAATACATTTACATTTACGCAACTAATCTCTTTGAAGTATTGTTAGCATGCTGACCACACATTATTAAACAGAGCTTATTTTCAACGAACTTCTATGAGCGCTAGAAACCAAACTCGATCTGCAACGAAGCTGGCTGATTTTAGAACGAATTGGATGTTTCGTATATGTAATTTAAAGAAAATGACGCAAAACAACAAAAAAAAAATTCCAGCTCCTACACGAAAAATATGAACCTTATTTTCAATGGTACGCTGTGCAACATCACCGAGTCACGAGCGCAAAATAATAGGTGCTTGCATGTATTTTGATCAGCAAAGTCTATTAGCGAAAATTATGAAGTAATGAGATGTGTCAACGTACACAACCGTTCAATTCGACGTTTTTATCTCTTCTCGACGTAAACTAACTGCTTTCCACTTAGTATTATTGAGTTGTTCAGTATATACGGGCACTAATCATGGAACATTCGAAATTGCATTTTCGACATTCATTACTTTCGTTGTTAAGTCTGCATAAATCTGCTGCGGAAGCCTATCAAACACTAGTGAAACTTATAGTGATGCTGCTCCATCATATTCCAATTGTCGGTTTCAATTTCATCGGTTTAAAAGTCAGAATTTTGATGTTAATGACAAAGAACGACCTGAACGACAAAAAAAGGTTCCAAGACAATGAATTGCAAGAAAATGGATTGACTCCGAATAACACTTTCTCTTTCGGTACATACGATATAATTCTACTTTTTTACTTTTACTTATTTGCTCTTCCTCAAGAGTAGTTTAAATAGACACGTAAAAGCAAATCTCCTTGCATAAAATATTGTGATTTTCTTTCTGTCATGACAGCCAAAAACAATAGACGATCATTCATATTAAATAGGAATCTTAGTTGCGTTATATATTACGTGAGAAATTTTCACATATGATTAGTTTTATAGTAGAACAAGCACAGTGATGTGACATCAATAACTAACATCGACTATGAAAACACCCACTATCAGTAACGAAAATAACGGCAACAACAACTATACATAATAATCAAAAGTCAGAGAGTATGACTAACGATATTAGTACTGATGGTTGGATGAAATGAATAAATGAATGAATGAATGAATGAATGTAGTTTTTTTTTTTGGTTTTTTAAATATCCTGCAGCATGTGACAGGTGAGTGATTGATTGAGCATTGGTTACATTATTTGAAAATTGACAGTTACACTATTGCTTCGGTCACACATACAAATACACATATACACTCTCGCTTACAAAGAGAAAGTTACACAAGTGAACAAAAGCACAACAATGTCTAATAACTGTTACAATATAAAGTTACAGACGCTCACATGTGCACAAGTGCATATAAAGTATAGTATATATACTCTATATACTATATAACTAAACTAAAACTAAAACTCTCAACTGTCAAATTGTCAATAATGACACATGAAAAATAATGAAAATGCACTTGTGTGAAATGAAAGAACGAATAAATGAGCAGAGTGAGAGCGTAGGCGAATGACTGACTGTACAAGTATTAGGATTTGGATAATGTTAGAAACTTAGGCAAACATATACACAAACACACGCGCACGCAAACCTACGTACAATCATGTCGTTATATACATATTACATATAAACATTAACTGTATTATGAACATGGATAATAAACAAGACAAGAAATCAACTTTCATACATATCTATTTTTTTTTTGTACATTATTTTTCAGTCGCGCTTTCTGTATCCGCTCGACGTTGGTTCGTTTTATGTATATTAATTCGTTTCGTCGTCGTATCATCTGCTTCTCTAGTTGAGCATGAGTACATATTGACTGCTCTGGGGACATATGTAAGCATGTATATGTTGACTGGTAGTAGTAGTGCGAATAAACAACAACATGACAGCTAGCAGTTATATGCCATTCATTTTATTGACTTAATGGAAAAATCGTCATTGTGTTGTTATGCAAACTTCCCTAAGGGCTTTCAAATAACAGCAACAATAACAACAGTCAAACAAACAACGCCAAAAAATCAAATGTTTTCAACCAACAATAGAACGAAAGAGAACGAACAAGAGTTTACCCTCTCAAAACCCTACCCCCACGTTTCAAAAAAAAAAAAAAAAAACACAGGAAAGACCAACAAGAACAAAACGTTCATAACAGACTACGTATTTAAAATCCTGTTGCAAATACCAACAGAAATAAATACAGATAAGCGGAGAGTGGTATTGTCGAGCGGACGGACATATAAAACATCTCATACATTTATACGATTTACAGCAATTGTCGTAAGTTTTGTTGCTGACTTTTGTTGGGTTATGGTCGGTTACGTCTTCAGCTCTACAGCCCCATTAAGCTTTAATGCTGAATTTTCGTTGTCGTTCGCTGTTGTTGTTATTTCGTTGTGCAGTTTTGCCCCAATTTATGTGGCCAAAGTGCAATGTAAAATAGAATTTCAATCCTATAAACTAAGATTTGCATATTTTCATTACACAATAATACCAGAAACACAACAACAAAAACACCAACAACAATAACAGCAAAACCAGCTTCTAGAACTTAAACTCACAAAAAAGTTATAAAGTGCAAAATATGCATTCATATACTTACATACAACCATGTACGCAACAGCCTCAAAGGAAATTTAAGGTTACAATGCACACTCAAACACAGCTTATAAAAGCACACTCGAATACAATTTGGCTTCTATATCGACCGTAACAAGTTGTCGCAATATTTTTGGTTGTTTCTGACTACTTTTGGTTTTTTTTTATTACCTTCTTTTTCAGTTTTTCTTTGATATGGTCCTTTTTATTTTATTGCTATTGCTATTGCTTTTTTGCCTATTCCCTCTTTTCGACCAAACGTGTAAGCCACTAAAAGATTAAAGACTTTGTAAATGACGTGTTATAATACGTGAGTGCACGTTTTTCAAAAATTTTCATTTATCAGCTGATTACCCGCCTACCAGCTGCTCACCCATTACTTATTCATATAACAGCTGCTTTCGAGCAAATTACGGCGAAATATTGTTGTAATGGACTTTACAGAAACCTGCGATAACCCATTAAAAATGGATTTGATAAATATGTCACAAAGCCCTGATTTGTTACCTTTGCAAATGATTTTTCCTTCTTCTTTCCTTGATGGAAGAAGAAGAAGAAGAAGAAGAAGAAGAAGAAGTACTTCTCTGCGCATACGTGGCCGCGCCAAGAAGGTTTCGATTAATTTTACAAGCACGAAAATTCACAATGTGGAAGAAGAGATACACTTATGATATGTATGCAATATGCTTATATCTATATGCATGACGGTATATAAATATTTATTTATGACAGGTACGTATTTACAAGTGTTTATATATACGCATATATATTTATATATATGTGCACATAGAAAAATAAGATTTATATATATGTATATATGTATATATATTTATGTACATATATGTTTTACACGTGTGTATATAAAGCTTCCATAATGCGATGTGTTTTTCTTTCAGTTTAATTGAAAAACGCACGACCAATGGTGAAAATGTTACCGTACATTCTGAAGTGATAACGGCACGGTGGGAGATTTCGTTGAGGTCGCAAGGCTGTAACAATATTCTCATTCATGGACTGTAAACTTTAATACGAAACTGTAGAACAATGAATTTAACTGCAGTTGCGCACAGATCCCTGTACACAGGCTTATTGTGCAATAAGCAAATGTAACGACACACGCGAAAAAGTACTTTTTTCTCTCGTACCAAAGTTATTTAATATACATAAAAATGCATAAATTAAAAGGATTACAGTAAACAATTAAAAGATAGCGTTGAAAATAAATAATATACTAGAGCATGAAATGTTTGTACAAATATGCGTGCTGTTTATTTGTGAAGTAGAAAAAAAAAGAGTGCGACAAACAAGAAATTTTCTTTTCTTTTAAAAACTCACCCGCGGTTATAAGCACATCTGAGGGCTGTGTTATCGTTTTCCGGGATACCTAGTTTTCTACTACGATATGACGATCGTGGGATTTATACGCGGGATTTGACATCCCCGTCATACGCGGTACAAATGAATTTATTGCGCTTATACATGAAATATTTACACACATTAGTTTGCTGGCCAAAAAAAGGTCAGAGCATATTTCGAAAAACTTAGCACAATTTAGCGCCTAAGCACAACGACGCCGAACTTATCTTTTCGGATTTGAAAACCAAATTTGAACACATCGTAACGAATATTAAATGAAGCTGCCGACTCGTCGTTTTAAAGCCCTTAGTATATATCGCTAAGTACTTCATACAGTGGTGTAATAAGAGATGAAGACACTTTAAGTTTCGTTTATGGCTTTTCCCACATCAAACATCAATATTGCTTACATTAGAAAGCATAAAAGTATAAAACAGCGAAAATGTTATTATGTCTGCCACCCAGGGCACACAGGTGCATTCATTTTGTAAAAGCGTATGCAGAAGAAAGATTAAAAGAGTCTTCTGAATTAAAAATTACATTTTTAATCGGTCCGGGCTTGTCCACCTGTACGAGCGTCTATGGTAAATATTATCACGATTGCAAGAATTAAGTTATTGGCGTTAAATGTGGCAAAGATATTGGCATTTCCTGAAGACAGATTGGCATTGAACACGAGCTAAACGACGCCTTGACAGTAAAATATTAACTGAGAACAACTCTGCTTTCTAGGTTTTTCACTCATTACTCATAAACTACCACCTACGCAGTGACAGAAAGTTTCGCGTATATTCTATGAGAAATCTTATAAAGTATTTGCACAAAAATTGAAAAAGCCGGCAGTACGATTTTCTTTTCGCTTTACACTCACGCGCTTTGTTGATTGACGTACAAATTTCGTTTCGTTCAAAGACTCGTGAACATGTCATGTGATTAAAATACACAAAAAAGATTAATTCAAGAATGCGGTGAAAAGAAGTGTTTAGATCCACGTCGTGATAAGCAAAGAGTATCAAGAAAATTGATTTTGATTTGGGCGCAAATCTATCCATCATCGGGCAAAATTTAAGGTAAGAATAAAACAACGCAAACTTTAGCTTTAAATCAAGTTATTGGTTATACTTGAAGCAATGTTCAGCCCACGAAGCTATGATTTCTCTTAAAAAAAAAACCGAGCTTTGTGAAATACAATCGGAACTGCAGAATATGCGATAAGCGCTTTCGGCGAGAAGAATTTTATCGCTTACATATAGCTCGTAAACCTTTAGGTTTCATCTAATTAAGCCCTCGACGGTAGTGCGTACATGTCAATTTCAAAAGCAATCTGCAACTGTTTGCTTTTGTCCATTGCGAGAACAGTATGTGAAACAAATTCTTTTTTTTAAATGCAATTCCGTTTGCATGGTTTCATCAGCCAATATGTGTGGATGAGGTTTGGCTTTATTTGCTTTTCCTTTTTGAAAATAGTCAATGAAAACTTTCGCAGGCGCGTCTCAGAAAACGTGTTATGTGATTATGATATTACGCAAGAGACACGGCCTTATATCTGCGAAATTGTGTCGAGCGGTTAATTGAGACGTACTCACAAAGCGGTTTTTGTTCGAACGAGCTTGCTCATGTCTAGGCTTTCATTCAGTATGGCAGCATGTGCAGCACTTCTTGAAAGCTCCACAATGTCACATAGGTCTCGTATTTTCACTCGATAGTCATCCAATAACACTTTGTGTATTTTCTTTGTCGCATCGGACGGTTTGAAGTATCACTGCTATTTGTTTTTGGCAGCTCGCACGACCTTGCTTACATTTTGCCGCAAAATCGTTTATTTTTGCAAAGGAAGGAGACATTTTTTTCGGTGTCCACTATGGCTGGACTGCCACTGAGCAACTTTTAAATCTTTACCAAACGGGACTAACTGACTTTTCTCAGCTTGTATTCTAATTTAGGTGATATTGGAATGGGAACAACTAACTGAATCGTACTAAAAATGTTACATATGTAATCAATAAGTAAAGCAAGCAGATCTGAATTGTTTGATGCTTACACGTTATTAGCATAATAATTTATGCAGTTAATTATATCGTAAATTCCAAAAATTATTAGGTAAAATAACATTATTAAGTAGATTAGTTGGTGTTATGGTGTTTGTGCTCCAAATTTCGTATAATGAACAGATTTTACACATACAAATGAATCGCAACTTTATTAAAATTATAATAAAATAAGCAAAAAATTTGTATTCGACTTAAATCGAACAATAGATACCCGTACCTACGGCAGGTAGGTAAAGTGTAAAAAAATTATAGGATCGGAAACTTTTTATGCCTTTGTCAACTCTTGTTAGAATAATATTTACAACAGCTTGTGAAATGTTAACAAAGTTATATATATATATATATATATATATATATGTATTTGCTTTTATTTACTAATTAATGTCAGTTCGTTTGATAGCAGTTTTAATTAATTCAAATTCTAATCTGCTGATAATTAGCGTATTTAGAGAATATGGATGAACTTGCAACCAGTAGTAACGCGTAGATGGTTAGTTAGATAGATAGATATATTTTGCGATTATTGTTAAATCAATTCAAAAGTAAGTGTAAAAACTACTAGCAAAGATTTTGAGTTGGATGAATAATATTGCTAACGGTGTACCAAAGTTAGTATATTTTCAATAACGACTGCAAAGACAATGCATAATTGACGCATTGTACCTAATGGGAAACCTTTCCTGAATCAACGTGGATCGTCGTGACAACTCATCATTAATTTATACAATTTCGATGATGGTGATGACAACGATTATGTTTTGCTTTTGAATTTAAATTATATTTGATTTCGCAATCAACATTAATTAGTTGCTGTGCACAATTTTCTGGCGTATGTTTACATATATGAAACGTGCGCAATATGGTAACAATTAAATTTTACAACGTGAACGCATAACGTAAACCTTGACTTGATATATTCACCGCTGTGTGCGTGCGTATATATATATATATGTGAAGGATGAGTGATGATAACATATTTGCAACACTTACTTAGCCAACCAATTGTGACCTTCAAAAGGGCTTCTAAAATGTTATTACTTTGCGTCTAGTATCATCTAGTGTTAGAAGTAAAAAAAGAAATGAGAAAAAAAACAGCAGAAACACCAACAACGATTACAAATAGTGTAAAATGATTTATCGTTCATAATTTTGTATAATGAAATCTTGAATTAGTTTGTGTGGAATACGAACGCATTGTTCTTTAAACGCTACTAATGGCAACGACTAAATCAGTGGGGTTAAAATACATAAAGATCCGAAACAAGTTCATGCTGCTGATTATAGAATTCGCAAAATTAGGTCTTGCTATATATATTCATTGTTTATCGTGTCTAAAGTGTGCATGCATGCATTGGTAAATATGTGTAAATGCATTTCTCTTTTCGTATAGCATTTATTTCAATTCGAAAGTTTTTTTGTAAAAGTGCATGTTTTTGACTTTGGCTGATATTCACTTTACCGCGGATTATCCTGCATTTGCTAAATAAGCATATGAGAGAATTGTTGATAGACACACTCACTTACATGCACGTTGAGATTTACGTATAGACGTGCTGATATGTATTTATTTCATGTGCTATCTACAGTGATGTCATTTCAGTTGCCCTGTTGTGAAAGAAAAGAAACGAGAGGAAAAATTAAAAAAAATTGCCTTAAGGTTAAACTAGAAAATGCTAATTATTTAGCAAAATCATTGATCGATGCTTCGGTGTCCTCTTCTTAATGTAATGCTAAGATGATTTTTCATTTTTATTCTTCTCGCAGGCGAATTCAAGTTGTTTTCAGTATTACTTTCCATAATAGAACTTAATTAGTAGCCATATACATCTGTTGAAAATTGTCACAGGCAGGGCGAAGAAATTGAATTAGATATGTTTGCATACATATGAACTGATAAACTTAATATACCTTCGTAATTTTGTGCTGCAGATGAAGGGAGGGCAAGGTAAGGTCTGTCCCTAAGAGAGAAAAAAGAGGTAAGGAAAGAGAGAGAGGGAAAGAGAGAATGAGAGAGAAAGAGAAAGAGATAGATAGATAGAGAGAGAGATAGAGAGGAAGAAAAATTATATGCACGAATTTCAGTTTACTTTTATTTGGTTACGTTTGCAAAACTATAAATTTTCACATTATATCGCAAATCATTATTCAGCACAAATGAACAATATTCTATACTTGCACACACACACACACACACACACACACACACACACACACACACACACACACACACACACACACACATCCGCTAAAACCGACATACGTGTGCAGTTATAAACAGGCGAGGCTACACACATGAAATTTCTATGAACTTTTTTCCGACTTGAATCGGGAATTCGTTCTTTGCATATTACCAATACATATATGAAGTAAGCGTTGTATATGCTGGGCACTATGTTTGTGAATTGTATTAATCTCTGCAAAAAGGCAAGGAAAAACAACAAAATTAAAAATAAATCCACATAAACCAAACAATTTAAACCATGAATCATAATTTGAACACTGTGTTTAACTCTTATTGCCGTTGATATGGCATATATATATATATATGTATATATCAACATACACATACACACACACGTGAACACGCATGCATATGCATAATGTGAACGTAGCTTTGTATGTAACACATATATGCTTGTATATATATACAAGTGTATGTGTATGGGCGCATTCTCGCACAAATATCTATGTAAATATAACGTACTTTCAAGGAGGTTGTTTAATAATAATTCAAAAGTAAATACAAAAATACATAGATGTGAAATAAACACCACGTTCATCGCTCTCTCTACAAATTCTCATTTTTTTGTTCACTCTTACTGTAGGATGTATGGGCGTTTCCTCTCGTTTTTGCCTGAATAACTTTAAGATGTATCGAATTGATAATAAAAAAATATCCAAAGATTTATATTTAGATTGAAGCGAGAAAAGTTCTTGAGGCATCACTTATATGAAAATTAAATGCAAAATTTGAGATTTAAATTTGATGCATTTTCAAGTTTCATCCACGATTTGAAAACACAAGTCATTTCAAGTGCAAATATCAACTTAAACTACACATGTTATTGCAAGTTTGTTTTTAAATCGAAAGTATTGAAAATTATACAGTGATTAAATGTTTCACATAAACAGTTTCCGTATTTGGATCGGAACGACAAATTTTCAAATTACCTTAGTTTTTATGTCCGTCACCCAAGGATGGGGGTATACTCGTTTGGTTATGATGCTTCAGAGACCCCATCAAGCATATGTATTCTTAATCAGCGTGAAATTCTGAACAGATTAAGCCATGCCTGTCGGTCTGTGTGTCTGCCTTTTCACATTTTCTTAGTCGTAAAAGTGAGGATATCGAGTTCAAATCGGGTAGAAACATTGCAAATTTCTGTGCGCAGATTGGCATTGAGAATGGACCAAATTGGCTAGCGAACGCGGCCTCAGTAAAACGTAAAGCGAACACAACTCCATCTCCCTAAGCAAAATGTGTGTTTTTTTGTTTATTACTTACAAATTATGAAAGATCGAAAACTGAAGTGTTCTACGTTTACTTTGCGAAAAACACTACTGCAAGAAAGGGAAAAATTGGCCATGCCCACACAAAGTTAACGAGAGGGCGGCTATAAGTGCTTTTTTAAGTTTATGGGCTTACTAACCATAAAGAAAACAAGACAGAATTGTTAAAATTTTTTTGTACATTCATCAAATGAAGATATATTACCTGTCTAAAAGTGCATTACTCCTAAAATAGATATGAAGAACACCATGACTTATTTTCACGGATTAATGTTTTCTTAAGAGTACCATTGATAAGGGTATCAGAGGAGAGGACTTGGAAAGCAGAAGGTGGCAAGCCAAATGTGTTAATTTTAAGCGAGATGTGGTGAACGTCACGACATGGTGCAGTAACACCTTCTTAACAATACAACAATACAAAAATACAACAACACAAGACTTCGATATTAAACGTTTGCTTGTCGTTGTCTTTGTTACTTTGACACACGCAAAACGCAGAACATGTAATTCCCTCTTTGACCAATGCAGCATAAAATCGCCGAAGGAAAATAATTAACAAGAATATTTGAGTATCGAAGAAGATTTTTATGGTCCCAGTATTTCAAATTAATAGCACAAAATACAAAAATATATATTGTAAAAAAAAACATATCTGTAATGCATGTGAAAGTTTTAAACGCGTTCGCCTGCAAACACGATTTTTCGACACAGCTCACCCAATTATTCCGACAATTTTCAATTGCTCGAAATCTTTACAATATTTTTCAAATAATATTCTTCAGAGTATGACATACCTCTTGAGAAGTAAAATTAAACATTTTTGACGTTTGCTTTGAGTTTTAAATTTGCATGAAGAAAGGAACGCGTGGACCGCGGAGTTGTGTAAATTAAGAATGCCTGATGAGAATGGCTCCAGATCAAGCGTAATTCCTTTCTTGCATTTTTAAGTATATGCTTAATAATCTCCGTGAATGCTATTACTTCATTAGCTTTCTGTCCATATCACACATTTCTGATTATTGCACACTTTTTGACAAAATGAATATACCATCACACCCTCGTGATAAGAAAAATGATGAAATTTTTCCCGATTACCGAAGTCAGCAGAGAAATGTGGATCAGTTTAGAAACGCGATATTTGCAAGAGCTGTGATACGACCTATGCTGACCGATGCTCCTTTTCGGTTATCCAAATTGTAAGACAAACTGAGCTTCTTCAATGTGCATAGTTTAGCATGGAAAGCCTTATGTGCGATTAAATGAACAGTTGTATGCAGATACATGTGTATCTATGTGAAAACCAAGGTATTGTAGGTGTAATAAATAACATCATTTTTATGCTATATTTATACATATATATATATATATATATATATATATATGTCTATTTGTATGTGTATCTAAAATACTCCAAATGAACGAATAGCACCCAACTTGGTAGGCTAATCCGAACATCAAAACCGGTCGGAAAATTTTCCGATCTCTAGAACATTTGATATTTCAATTGTTGAAATAAATCAGTCAAACTCCCTAGATGAAGACCAACGAAGGTTAAGATCATTTAATTTCGATCCTATACAATATACATTATTTTGCATATTATGGATATAGAAGAGTTGTCTTTTGTGGATTTGTTTGATCGTTTGATCGTTTGATACGAAATATACAGAACGAATGATAAAAGTCTGTTTACAGATTGGTTGTTTATTGAGTGGTGTGTACGGGGTATCGAGCATTTACAAAACAATTCTTTCACTTTTCAGTTGAATTTCTTTCAAAAATTCCTTTCCCTTTTCACTTTTTTTCTTTAGTTTCTGATATTTTTAATGTCTTACATATGCAAATGAAAACAAATGATTCCAATATGTCTTTTTTAAGTGTGGTTTATAAAAAATACTGTTTATTATGTTTTATTGCTTTAAATGCACATATGTAGGCTCCTCGTGCTAGCAGAAATACTTATATTGTTTCTTTTAAAGAAAGTTCTCCCTCTCTCTCTCTCTCACCTCCTCTTATTTTTCGGGTAATAATTTTTTTCGATTCTTTAAGTGCGCAAAAAAAGTATTTGCTTGTTCCTTTTATTTATTTATTTATTAATTTTTGTTTTGTTGCTTCTCATTTCTTAACTATTTTCGTTTTGTGAGAAAATCAACATTAAAATTTATATAAATTTACTGTTTTCGTATGACTACTGCTGCAAATATAGGAACACATAAACATGCATTACCCATATGTTAATATCATTTACACATCCATGTACATGTATATATATATGCTCTGTTGAATACCTTTGTGTATGGGCTACGTATTCCTTCGTTCTTGTGAGTGTCTACGCGTTTGTTGTTTGCACGCCTGTGTATGTTTACAGTACATGTAGTGTTGTTAGAATTTTAATATTTTCTGGCTGTTGTTTTAATGTAAATTCTACATCTATATATACCATAATCATGCATACATAGTCATATGTACGTATGTATGGATAAAGAATGTATTCCCGTGTAAGCAAGCAGTACATAAGTGTGTACTAAAGAAATATGGCGTAAATTAAGATTTATGATGCGTGCGAATATGTAATAAGAAGCTATAAACGCTTTTTTTAACACTTATATTCAGCTTTACACGAATGTGTTTTCTTGTCTATCTTTTTTTTTTCGTTTGCTTATACCTAAGGTTTAATGGTTTTAAAGTTGATGTTACGATATTGTGTTGTAGCTTTTGTTCTTATTATGATACAAAAGTCATTTGTAATATCTTTAAGTAAATTGTCATTATAAATACGCATTACAACTTACATAAGGCTGAAAAGTGTCACATACTTACTTTCACATATGCTGTCTGCCTATGGCTGAAGGAAAACGTTTTTAATTCATTAGAAATACTTTCCAAAGTTATTCCATAAAAGTTGTTAAAATCTTCTAAACATAAAATATTTAATTAATGATTATTTTTTCCATTTTTTTAATATTAGGGCTTTTCTTAATATAATACAGTAAGTCTTTCTCCCAAAACGCAGATGGATGGACAGACACTACAGGCTAGAGAGCTTCAAATTCAATTACGTTGTTACTATACTTGTTGTATATACTTTATGAACACTCCTTGAAATTCCCGCAAATTTGAGTTCTGCTTATTAACTTTGTACAAAAAAATTAGTTTATTGCCGTCTTGGAATAAGGATGAACTCGAAAGCTTCATTAAAAAATAAAAAAAATACATTTTTTCAAAATATTTTATTTAGCATACAACAACCGGAGTGCGTATAAAATTTTATTTTTAACAATATTTCTTTTCCTCTTTTCTTTTTTTTTGCATGTGTGTATATGTGTGAAATTAAACTTATCTTGCGCAGACCCTGGGGGGCACTTAAACTTAACAGGCCAAGCGTCAAAAGTCTGATTTGTTCTTCTCGCAAAAATTTAATGAAAAAGAGAATAATATAGAAAAAAAAAAAAAACAAAGAAAAAAAGAAAGGAAAGAAGAAAATGAATAAAAACTGTTGGTAGCACTTGTAGCATTTGTGTTTGCAACACAAGACAAATGTCTGAAGGCAAATTAAAATGTTATCTACGCAAGAACATTGGCCAAGAATAAGAAGAATGGTTGTGACATAAACGCATACGCATAAACACACGCAAACTGTATAAATGTAGTGTGTAAACTTTGTGGCCAAAAAAAAAAAAAAAATAAAATAAAAAAATAAATAAATAAATAGAATAAATAAATAGATAATAATAGAAATAAAATAAAAATGTTTGAAGGAAAACTCTTGATGAGCTCATCGCCGTGACTGTTATTTAATCATTAAATCTATCTATATCTACAATGGTATTGTAAAGGGAAAATTCAATCTTACAATATATATAAAGCCAGTGTAGTGGGTAAAGGCATGGTGCGCAACCCTGAGACTTGATAAAGATGATGTTTATAATGACAAATACCGGTCGGTAAGAGGTAATTAATCAAATAGGTATACAGAAGTGTGCTCGCTATTATTATTAGTTTTATTTATTTATTTATTTATTTATTTTTTTCGTCCTGCACAACCAACCACCAAAATAATAACGGAAAACAAAACAGAATTTTATGTTGATATTTGCCATTTACTTAAGTGCACACTACCCAAGCGTAATTACTGCTACTTACTACGACCGCAACTAAATAAAGGAGGGCGGGTTGCTTGAAATAATGTTTCCGTTTGTTTTAAGGGATTTTTTTCCTTTTTGTTTACAAAACTTTACAAATGTGTCTTGAATTGAACTGTTTTATTTATTGAAGGGAATAATTACACATATGCACATATGCAAGTACATCCTGTCGGTGAACTATGGCTCAACCCTATGCATTTATATATATCCTTGTTTATATATATGGAATTTCTTTGACTATGCGTCATAGGACAAATTAAGCGATCGCGTATGTTTTCTTGCTGATAAAACTGATCATTATATTCGCTATCGGTTTGTAAAACAAGTGACATATGGGTTTTTTTTCCTTTTTTTGTGGCAGCCATTCACCCAAAAGGACAGGTGATAAATGTTCAAGTTGCCTATAACGTAAAAGCAACCATCCAGTAATGTTGTGGGAAAATACATTTGAAAATAAAGAGTTTACTTTTATTTTTAAGTATTTTCATCTTACGTTCGCAATGAGAATTCATAGTTTAAGCCAAAAAAAGAGAAATTTTAAATTAAAGTAATTTGCTTCATTTTCAAGTATTTAATAATAATGAATGGTTTACATATATATTATATATATTTCAAATTCGTAGTTCGTCGTGTATACTTTATGATATATTATTGTTTATAATGTTGGGTGTATTTAGAATATATTACGTGAGTATTTGTGCTGATAATAATGCTCTAGAAACACGCAATTTATTTGCTTAAGTTGACAGCTGTTGAATGATCGTCACTTATAAGGTTTATTAGTCAGTTAAGTAGAAGAGCAACATAAGCAGCAGCATCAACAATAGTAAGAACACCAATAATGAATAAAAACAAAACAAAAACAAAAAATAAAAAGAAAAGAAAGGAAAAGAAAAACGAATTCATATACATATATGCATACAGTCATCAACCACATATAAGCCAGGGCTTCCAAAAACTACAAATCTGTGCATAATTATGAATATAGCTTTCAACGATGGATACTTTCGTACCCATGTCTCATGTGCTCGAAGTTGCTCTTGTATCTACATGATTTTCTATCATTACACGCGTTAAAAAGATGATGAACTTTGCTTAATAAGTATGGAGATTTCTCTTTGTGAATTTCTGAATTTGAAATAAGTCCAAAAACTATTAAACAGCTATATATCGGACACAAACTTGTCAACGAAGATTGTCTTATAACTTATTGGGAGAAGATGTCAACTTATTCAGCATGCCTGGTAAAAATTGTGTAAACAATGGATTCCATAGAAATTAGTGGTCGCCCAAGAAGAGATGGCGATGTTTTATTTTAATTACTTTGGAAATTTATTTGTTGGCTTTTTTCCAACTTCTTCAAGACGAGCTAAAAATAACAAACACTATTTCGTTAGGCCAACCGTTTTCAAGTTTCGATCTATTGACCTATTAATGGGTTTTTCGAACACCGAAATATGAGGGATGAATTACACGCAAAACTATTCTATGTTTGGCAGAGATATGGTTCGTTATAAAAAAAGTGTCTTTAAAATTTTTAGCATTATTTTTTGTGTATTAGCCTGTACATCATATTATTTGTGACTTAAAAAAAAAAGAATTTGCAACCTTTAGCCCTTGTTTAGTGCAAATACTGTTAAAAAGGCTCCTCCCCTTCTCTTTTCGCCTCTTTCTAATCATTTCTAACAACTGCCATGGCTGCCTGTATAGAGGACATCCCTCCTGAAATATTAAACAAAATGAAACAAAAGTACTAAGTAAGACTCATTCCAATCATTGAAAAAGCAAAAAGAGCGTCAACTTACTATCGTCGATAGAACGATGAATATTCATCGCTCATTTTGGTGTTTGGATAAACTTCTAGACTTAACTGCAGCCACTTGTTCAGTTATCCCACTTTACTGATTTAAATTTGTTTCAATTTATGCTATAATCTTGAAAATATTTGGAAACCCTGCTACGGGACATATACGAATATATGACAACAAACACATAGATGCGATGTGCGGACACATAAGAATTTGGCTATCATAAAATAAATTTCGTGCAATGACACACATCAGCAACAGCTGGTCATAGTGGCCAATATATTCAGCAAGTCATGTAGAGGAAAGGAACCAAAAAGCTTCTACTTTTTTGGTGTATATATGTATATATGTAATCATTATATTTTTATTTATACATTTCTATGTGTAGTAAGTATACTCACATGCATACCAATGATTATGGAAACACGTACAAGCATTTACTCAACCATTATATTAAATCTTATATGTGAACCATGAACCGTACAATACTTCTGCATACATAACATAAACGAAAATGTGTGTATATATATGTATATGTAGTTTCTGTTGCTCCACCAGCGTTTAAAAAGAAAAGGGCAACATGTATCCTTTGATCCTTGAATATTGTATAGATTTTGTAAATATTGTCAACGAAAAGAACAAAAAAAAAAAATAATAATAAATAAAAAAAGAAAAAATACCTACCGAGCATAAGAATAAAACGAAAATTGTAATTTATACAGTTTTTGAAGGGAGGTTAACATGATACCAATCAATGTCCATGAGTTCCATGCAGTATAAATGGTTTCAAACGGAAACCCATTCAGTCAAACTGTTCTCCAGACATACACAAAAAGTTACGTACATAAACCTTAGCAAACACATCAAATATTTTGTGCTACATTTTGTTTATAAAAGCAACAAAAAAAAAAAAAAAAATTAAAATTGCCGAAAAAAACGTTAATACCTTCTTTTTTTATGTTCACCATCAGTGAATAGGAGCGTACTAATTTCATTATTGCGTTTGCATATTTCAAAAACTGTGCGAAAAAGTTTGCAAATTGTATATAATTCTTACGATTGTGCAGTGCTCCTTTTTTCGTTTGTTTGTTTGTTTTTCAAAGTATGCAAAGTTGCAAAAACAATTGATGTGAGAAACTAAAACTAGACCGAAAATATATACATATGACGCCGAGGCAGTTAGCAATTGAGTGATAACGTGCCATAAGAATACCTAAAGCGAAAAGCAAAGAAAGAATTTTTCAAGAAAATATCGAAAAGATCTCAGTGCGAGCGATGAGTGTTCAAGATTCGTCATAAAGCGAACATAGTCATCTTGTGCTGGTTTACATTAAAGTTATTATGAAAATGAGAACATGTACGGGGCTTGCATGGTCAACAGTATGGCGACCGTTTTATTTATCATACTCGTATCCGTATCCGCATCCGCATCCGCATGTGCGTGCGTGTATCTTTCTGTGTATGTTCGTATATTATATTTTTATGTGCGCTTATAATGCATAGCATAGAAAACATTACAGATATTATGCTTCGATCGTTTTTTCTTCTATTTCTAGTTTGGTTCGTTAAGTAGAAGATGTTGGTTTACAGCACATTTCATTTCGTTTACTATACTTTCAAAGACCGTCACATCTCCCGGGAAAATTTGCAATATATGCAATATATGTGGTAACACTAATCAGATTGCGTCGTACTGACACGCCTTCGAAATGCGCTACCTACGTTTACAATCGTTTTGTATTTATGTTAGTCGTAAAAAAAAAGTTGCGAAAAAATGCTATGTCAAACGGAATACGTCTTCAATGATCCGCGGTAAAAATTAGCAGGCCTTGGCTGGGAATTTTCGACGAATCTTGTAGCCCGGACCCCGCTCCATCCGAGTATCATTTATTTCGGTTTCTGCAAAACTCGTTCCGTAGTCTAAGATTGGTGTCGAAAGAGGTCGGCGAGCATCATTTTCGCCGTAAAGTCCGCAGAAAATCAATTTCGATGGAATAATGAGACTCGTCGAAATATATCAAAAGGTTGTAGGTAATAATAGCTATTATATTCTTAGCACTAGCTTGATCGCTGCCATCAATTCGACAGGTTTGTGTTTCCAAGCATAGAAATAGATATCTTCTGATGGTGACACGCCCATTTCGCTATTTGTCGATACGTTATACATATTTTTGCTGAACCATTTTTGAAATGAAATGTAACGAACATTTGAATGACAGGCCTTCGAAAATATCTTCACGGAATCGAGGAGTGTCGAAATCCTCGAAAGTTCGAGGAATTTTCATTGCTTTTCGAGGTTAATTTAGTTTCTCCAACGTTATGGGCGTTTAAGTGAGCAGATTGCGCAAATTTTCCAACCATGCGGTCCCAATCGACCATGCGACGTTTGTGCTGACTTTCAGCTTGCTATCTTTATTGCTGCGACTATGGCGGTTCACAAAATTTACCCATCAAATTGCCAGGTTTCAGTAAAAACAGGTTTAAAGAAAACGTCGATAAGTCTAGAAATAAATAAAACTTATTTTTAATAAACTATTTGTTCGTTCGAAAATCGAGCGAGCAACTAAATTTGCATAAGCAACAATGACGAAAAAATCCTGCAATTTTTGTAAAGACTTTTTCGATCCAAGTCATGAAGACTTGCGGGATGATTAGTCTTATGTTAAAGGTTTTTGAGAACCCATGCAACTATATACTTTTCATATGCAATTTATTATTTTTCAAATTTATAAGTCACAAGTTTTTAGGAGATTCTTCAGCTACGTACAATGAATGTGCTGTTAAGTTCGCAACTAAAATTATAAGAGCCGACGTAAATCGAATAATTAACATTCAAGAGAATGTTAATAAATTTGGAGGAATGGTGTTAAGCTTTTTAAAAAATCTTAAAGTTTAAACAATCAAATCTTTTTTAAAGATATTTATTTAAATCCTTAATACGTTTGGTTGCTTTAAGAGCAAGAAAATTAAATTGATGTGCCATTTATATAGATAGATGAACAACGTATCATTACAGGAAGAGAATTTCGAAAACGCGTGAACGAAAGAGAAGAAACAGAGTGCATTACATATTTTGTGTACACATCAAAGTTTATTTTGCCGTCCAGAATTGCCTGCAGCCAAGGTACAGGTTCTAGATTGTAGGAATTAAAGTCGAAATTAAAAAGTATGGGACTAATCTTACTTATGTCGATATGAAGCATATTCTCCGTCATCCATTAATTAATTCACACCAGGGATTGCCATAAGCTATAAAGCAAGAAAATATCATCTGCGTTGTTTTGTAAATAACAAAGTCACCATAAGTTGCATCGTATAAGGCTTGGGGTTATTTCCCCCTAAGTTTCTTTCTTTCTTTGTCCCCATACTATTATTTAATGCAGTTTATATTCGATAAAATATCTGAGATGGTTTTTTGAGATCGAATTGTTTGTGTTCTAATTTCTAGTTAAACGATTGCTGGCTAATTAAAAAGCTAACAGCGTGGTACTAGTTTTGCCAATTTCCAGATTAAAGGATTGACACAATTTTCAAGCAATTTGATTGTTGCCACGGAATTGAGAATTTTTATTAACATCATATAAAATAGCAAGGAAAAGATTTGAAATTAAGACAATTAATACTCATTTTTACACTGTACGAAGATTGAAACATTGTAGAGTAATAGCAACCAATGGTTTTATTAAATTGTTTATGTAATTTTTGTAATTTGTTCTTTGCGAAGGCAAATCATATTTTCTCTGGGAAAATAGAACATTTTATGGCGTATAGTAGCTTAACGATGTCGGGGCTTGGTGACAGCTTGTAGCGTAATCCTTTTGTTGATTTCTCAAGTGCTTCGTCTGAATCTATTCAATCGCAATAAATCCAGTTAACGGAGTACGAACAGACATGAAGCAATTTTAATAATATTTTCTGAGGAAATTCTTCTACAGACGTTATGTAGACAGTTATGTTTTTTATTGTCCTATATGAAATACAGCGATGTAAACTTTGACCTTAGAAAAGATAAAAAGTTATTTTTTTTATAGGTTGCTTCTGTTCTAGGATTATTTACACAATTACGGCAT
The DNA here is from genome assembly GCA_000688715.1 of Glossina pallidipes. NCBI lineage: Eukaryota > Metazoa > Arthropoda > Insecta > Diptera > Glossinidae > Glossina > Glossina pallidipes. The sequence goes on along the minus strand of KK499771.1, from coordinate 1,373,282 downwards.
TATCGGCCGTAGAACAGGGGATTTCGATATATAATTATTTATTATTGATTTTGGATTTTTATTTTTTTACCACAGCAAGGCTCCGGAATACTAAAAATATCTTCTTTCCGAATTTCATACATAATGTTTTAAATTAAGTTACAATATAAATTTTATTCCATGAAAGTAAGCTTAACCTTCATTCGTTGCAATAAGTTCTCAATGTTTTTAAAATTCCTATCACACACTCTCCCAACATCCTTCATCTAGATAAAAATTCAGTGGAAAGACGATGAAGATAGTACAAAGAGGTTGGGGAGATGTTTGAAAACATTCTCAAAAAGTTCTAATTAAAATATCTCTGAGCGTATAATAACATATAACATCAGCACGTTAATTTCATGTCAGGCTGTGTGTGTGTACGCGAAGAGAAGAAGATGAAAACAAAAAGAAAAACGAAACGAAACGGAGCCTTACTGTCTGCCAAGTATTCAAAGCTTAATATGTAGAAATTGTTAGTGTACGAAAGTGTGTGTGTGTGTATGCGTCTGTTTAGTGCGTTTGTATGCATTATTACAGCGACTAATTGGTAATCGATACATTTATTGCTTCATGTTATTCTGTCGTTGGTAGTATGGCGTGGTTGTTGTCGTTGTTGGCGCTCTTGTCGTTGTCTTTCAAGTGTCTAAAGTTCATTAAATTCGGAAGCCATAGTCACATTAACAGCACAAAAAAGAATAAATTTGAAAAAATTAACCTGCCTCCCGTGTTGTTTGCCTGCTTGACTATCGTTTGTTGTACTTGCACTTGTACTCATACAAACAGGACTCAACTACTCATAAACGCAACACAGTAACGAAGTAACACGGCACAAATAGCGAAATAATCGTAAAGACAAAGTATACCCAGAAAGTTTTTCTCTTGTTTTTTTTTTTTTTTTTTAATTTTTAAACTTGAGAGAGTGGGGATTGAATTTATTTACGTATATATGTGCGGATATATGCACGTATGTATGTATATATGTTTACCGTCGTAAACATGGTAATATTCTCAGTTTAATAGTTTTGGTGTACGTTCTTCTTGTACGTTTTTTCATTAAGTATCAGATCGTAATGTATCAAATTACGCATTGTTTCGCATTGTTTCGCATTTTGTACGCATACTATGCATATATTAGGTATTGACTGTAGAAAGTCTCTACTAAGAATAAAAACAACGCCAACGAAAAAACGGCAAAACTAATACAATAAAAAAAAGGACGAGAAGGAATTTTTTTTCGTTGTTCTTTTTCCGAGATGGTATGGGTAGTGGCAACAAAGTGACAGTAGCGGTGGTGTCGGTTGCTTGTCTCTTACTGGTCGCTGTGGATATTAAGTACGTGTTCAGTTAGCGTTGTTAGCACCTGTGAGAATTTGCGTGAAGAGTGAGGCCTAGTCTGCCTTTCCTTTTGTTGGTATTATACGCAATAGCGGTTGGTAACGGTGCGCTAAGCACTGTTATGTAGTGAAGAGGAACCACGCTGCGTTAGCTACACTATAAAACCTGTGATGGCACGTATCAATGTATTGAATTACACAATGATTTCCGTTCGTTTCGCAAGCGGCATCACTGTATTTGCGGTATGTAAATAAATATATGTATCAATACTTCCGAACAACAGAAATGCATCCGTTACTATCTACGTTCCTGTATACGCATGTATAGGGGAGTCAATCGCACATGATAAGTGTGTTTAAGTTTCGCTAAATAATCTAAAATATCCTGATTCTTGTGCTTCTCTTCTTACTGCTCCTGTCTCCTGTAAGTCTTTTGTAATTGTTGCTGGTTAATGATCTCAATACGCGAGTTTCTTGCTTTTCTACATTCTGACTCATTTCGGAAGTTGAAAAGTGGAAGTGATTGTGTAAGCGGAAGATGTCACTCATGAAGTGAAGCTTGTAGTCTGATATCGACGTGTACGTGTCATTGGTATAAACGCAGCAAATGAAAGATCGAATTCCCTTGATTGTATGTGTGTAAGTAGGTAAGTAAGTAAGTGAGTAAGTAAATGTCTACAAGTGTGTGTGTGTGTGTGTGTGTGTGTCTGTGTGTGTGTGCGCCTGTATGTATGTGAGCGTACGTAAGTATGTGTCAATGTTACAATTGGTTTCGCATTATATTTCTTATTCGCCGTTGTTTTTGGTATTGCTTGTGGGTATATTGTGTTGACATTCGTTCTTGCCATTTAGTGAAAACATGAATGGCATTGAATTACCACCATCACCATCTCTACCAGCAGCAGTGGCAGTAGTAGCATAAATCGAGTGCCGTGAGAAGTTCGTTTGGGACAAAAACTAAGAAAGCAAGTATAAAAAAGAAAGCAAAAGGAGGCGAAAAATGCGCGGTAAACTGTCAATAAATATTTGTGTATGGAGCTTGTGAATGTACTGCGAGTATGTTGGAAAATTTCCAACAATATTGTTTTGATTCCCAAATGAAATCAAATTTTAAATCGAAGTCGTAATGTTGCGTTTGTTTAACGTAATTTCATCTTTGTGTATATATACAGTTATGTATATATATGAGTGTGTCTGTAAATATATATATATATATGTGAGTTTACCTGGCTTACCTTTACTTTGTTTTTACTTTGATTTTGCCTTGGCTTCACTAAATTCACGGAATGGATAGATGACTACAGCAACGATAACGTCGCCGTTAATGCAGGTAAGCAAAGCAAATCAAAGCGAAGCAACGGAAAGGTAAACTGACATCATTTCACGTCTCTAACAATAACCTTCGCTAAGTGATGGTTTAATCAACTGATTGCTTTGTTAAAACATTTTTGTTTGATTCTCACATACTTAAATAGATATGAACTCAAAGAAATATATCTGTAAAAATAAGAATGAACTCTTGTTAAGTTTCTGCGATTAGTGTTATGAATATGTCGAATTTTTTATAATGGTTTCCCAAAAAGTTTTCTAATTATTGATATAAAATTTTATAAATAAGTAAATGCACAGATTTGAGGCGAAAATAATCAAATAGTTTCAAGGTTGTGCCACATAACTATAGTTACTCTTCATATTGTATCTGAGGTGTTCTAAAAGAATCGCAGTAAGCGATAGTCGAACATGTTCATGCACGACATTTATCTACCAAGTTCGCTGGGCATCCCATAAGTCATTAAAGGTATTCGTGTGCTGTACCACTTCTTTTCTCTTGTCAACTTGTTGTGGCTTACTTTCAATTCAAATCGAATTGCTGACAAGACGCATTATATTCTTCTATTATAAATAAGTATCGAATTTCTTCTGCCTCGATCACCACAACTCTTTTCGCAAATTGTTAACCTAAATTATATGATTTTCATCAGACGACACTGTCTACATCAGAAATGGTGCGAGACGTTAGGTTTTAGTAGCTCTTCTCAGGCGCAAATTAGAAAAAACAAATTTTTTTGAGTCAACGACGATTTGATCAATTTTTTATTATAACTTTTGATAGCGTATTTTGCCTACTACATGGCAATAGTCCTTATGTCTTAACATAGCTTTTCTAACACTTTTTATGCATATACAAGCATTAAATGTTACAAATGCCGGGTATTCTCGACAAATTTTACGGTGACTCTTAACCATCGACAAAATAAATTTGTGGGTGATTTGTTAGTTTTAAACAAAGCCGTATGGACCCCAATAATGCTGCATACTCCGACCGCCCGAATTCCAAAAAGCATGAAAAAAGTGCACGAAATTGTTTTGGAAGATCGAAAAGTGAAGTTACGCGGTATAGATAACAGCCTAAGGATATTAAAAGGAGATCCACCCACCATTTTACATAAGTTTATATTCAAAAGAAAGCTTTTTTCGAAACAAAAGCAACAAAGTATTGGATCCGTTTAGGCGAAATAAAAACGATTTTTTTTCCACTTTTGAGTGGCGAAATTTAAAAAAAAAAGATAACTTAGACCGTAGACTTATTAAGTGATCAGATATATAAATATTAATCTAAACGGTTGAGTTTAATAGACAAATGTTGATTTCTTAATGATCTAATTTATTATATTATTCATGTCTAGGTCTAACAACTCATTCCTTCCAATTTCTGTTGTTAAACATTTAATTTTTCGCATCTGTTTTATTTTATACAAATATATTCAGAAACACTCGCCAAGTGATACAAGCGTATGAATAATTTGAAAAATATTTCTAAAAAGCAATTATTTAACAATTTTTTCAGATGGAAGGAATAATAATATTCGAAGAAGTTAGCAAGCATATGTTTAGGTATTAAAAAAACAAACATCGCAGCCATGCTTGCGAAGCATTTTTAATTGAAACGGCTTTGCAATTCAATTGCACACTAGTTGATCTAACCTTAAATAGGAACAAAAAGTAAAATGCACTCAATATATATGCCTAACGGCATTTAAATCCGATAGCCATTTTTGTGTATTGGACGAATATTTGAATGGAAATGTGTATTTTTCGAGTATTATTATTATTATTATTATTATTATTATTATTATTATTATTATTATTATTATTATTGTTGTGTACATTTAGCCAGAGAATAAATTCTAAGACTAAAGTCTTAAAGGACTAGCATCTAAGGCTTTCGGCTTTTTTTTATTATTAATATTATTATTAATATTAAAAACTCTACGGCACTTGAGATTTGAACCCACGACCATTGAATTGCTAGTCGAGACTTTTGCATCCTCGGCCATTCAGGCGGATATTCGAGTATAAAAACCAATCTTTTTTTGATTACTAATGTTTCTCGCGAATTTGTCAGATTCCATGAAATATTATTTTTAAGACAATCAAGAAAAAAAAAAATGCAAATGAAAACAATGAAAATGATTAGAGTCGAGTCAATCGCCGTTTAGAAAAATCGTGTTTCGAAGGAACTGTTATATGCAGCTATGGTAAGTTTGAAAAATTGCATCTCTAGACCATTTAAGACTTTAGAATACTTAAAATATTATTTAAGCCAATTAAAAAAGAAAACTAACAGTTGTTCATTTGCCCCTTAAGGCAACAGCCGATTCCATTCTGGATTTAATGTATATATCGTAGACTAAAGACTATTAAAAATGTAGGTCGGAATGAATTAAAATTTCTTTCCCCTAACTGAGATCATTCTTTTGATTATTCGATACGTTTGCAGGAGTGTGGAATATTAGAAGTAAAAATACCTTTCTTAATAATATCGAAATAGCGGTAGCAGGTACAGTAACAATAACGGCTATTAGTAGTTAATAAACCAATTGTTGAATAAAATTCCGTATATATGTCATCGAAGGCAATTGAGCTGCCAGTCTTATCTTGTGTGAGCAGTCGCGGGATTAATAAAGTTGTACACTCACACGCAATCACACATGCACGCACACATATGTAAATTTTTACAACTCGCATAGCACACATTTAAATTATTGTACGTCTGAAAGTCTGAAAACTTTCCTACTGGCTGCCTTTCCGTTGATCTAAATTGACATAAATTTCTTATAATAACCACCAATATGTATGGTTTTAAAGGGAAAAAATGAAAGAGAGAAACAGAGAGAGAGAAAATGGAAAATAAGAGAGAATAAGGCACGTTAACACATTTAGAAAAGATCTTCCTACGGTTTCTAATAATAAGAAACTCGTAAGTACGTGTTAATAGTTATGTATAAACATAAATTAATAAGAAAAAAAAAACCTAACACCGGTTTGGTATTCCAGTGTCTGAGTGCTGTTTACTAATGACGCTTTTCGATTCAGAGGCATAAGCAATCAAACCGTCACCGTTTCGTTGACGTCAACTACGAATTGCGACATTATTGACTTTTGGGTTTTTATTGTATTCACTTTTAAACAGATCTCTTTTTGTTTTACTTTCTCATCGGGTTCTCCCATACATTGTATTAGATTTTCAGCATTTTCTAACGGTTAAACATGACCTTTTAACACCACAAAAACGCCGAGGGAATTGAAGCTCGTCTGATGTCCCTTTTTAGTTATTTGCTTTCAGCATAACTAACTGACAATTAGAATTTGTTGCAGTAATAAGAACAACAACAACATTAACACAATAGCATAAAGAGAGGCAAATAAAAATATATAAAAACTCCTTAAAGGAATCCTTTTAAGATTTTTAAAAGTAGACGAGGGTAGGGGCAACATGAACGTGGGAATTTGTACTTCAGTCAATTCGTTTTGGCTACGGTCCGTGTGTGTATTTGTAAGTATGGTCACAGGCTCAAGCATAGTTATCCATGCTGGCAGACATTGATTTCCTTGTGCCTGTTAAATGTGATTTTTGTTCGTTTAATTTAATGCACACAAGCAAAAAGATACACGTGCACACACATCATGCAAATGTTGCTTAAAGCATAGCACAGAGAAAGAAAGAATGAACTAAAGTTGCTTTTCATTGCTAAGTCTGTGGATGGTGTTGTTGCCAGTGCTGCTGCTGTTCAAATCACAAAAGGAAGGAAGGAAATCGATTGGTTTTGTGGGGTCTGGCTACTTGTTTGAACTGCCATAAATCTGTTAAACCAAGGCCGGAAGCTATCGCAATCTACACTTTTATAACCGCATATATAGTCACACGCACACGCATGCACGTATACGTAGTTCTTCCATATGTCTATATTTTCGTTGTGTCCCCGGTTAACTAGCCAACGGTTCTAGGGAAGTGTTGTTAGTACCTGCACTTTCTGTTTTAGAGCTTTTGTTGTGTTTGCTTGTTTGTGTGAATGTGTTCTATTCATATACAGGCGTTCGCACTTATATATACAGCGATTCGTACAAGTATTGTGGTGAACAGGATTCCATAGCTCTCTCATATCTGTAGTGTGCTGGGGGTTTTCATGTTTTTAATTACGCTGCCATCTGTCGCACAACGTGCTCAAGTACAGAAAAAATTTAATACTAACAAAAAAAGAAAAAGAAAAAAAATACTCGGAATATTTCTCCATATGTATAGAAAAATAGGCAAATTTATGCGTAGGTGTTATATGTACTTAGGCATATATGCATATGCGTATGTATGCATGCATTCGAAAAGTGTTGATGCAACAGCATCATCGTCATCGTTGATGCTAAGGAAGTGCCACTCGATGTAAATGTATATATATATATATATATATATATATGGATCTCATATATGTCATATATATATGCTATGTCAAGTGTGTATGTATGTATGTATGTGCATGTGTGAGTCTAGGTATCCATACATATATGAATTTGCCTTTGAAACTGCGATGACACTTCTTGTTCTTCTTCTATGACACTAGTGCCACTTATTGCGTGCTATTTTTCAGACGCATCATCATTGTCATCATCAGCAGCTTCGTAGTCACCATCTTAGCATCTTTAGTAACGTAATTTTAATCAACACCTCATCCTAAGTAAAGGAAGAAGATGATACACGAATAAAGAAAAATGAAAAAGTTACAGAAAAGAATATTTAAATAAGCTAAAAGAGAGCAAAGTGGCTTTTCGCTACGAATTAATGACGATGTTGCTGATGATGCAGAATGGAATGAAATCTACGGCAATGACATAATTATTTTCTTCTTAAACTTTTCTGAATAGAGGTGTAATGAAACCAATCGCCGCAAAAAATACCTTAATATAATGATTTCATAGATTATGGTCGATCAGGCAGGAGAATCCAATAAATTTTTTAATTATATATACTATCGGCGACGTTTAAAGTGCAAAGTTTTTGCCGACATTTTGGAAAGTCATACACTAAAAGCTAGTATCGGTTAACAAATGAAAGGTTAGATAAAATGAGATTTCCACACTTTCCTTTCTCTCATTGCAACTCGAGTGTCGTCAGCAGATCAGATAAAAAGTGATTCAGGTTTATTATGTAATGTGTTAAAGGTAAAGCTCAAGAAAACTATGTGAAGTCCACGCCAATCATTATGAGGGACAATTCGATACACTTTTTCGATTGGCGCTGCAGTTGGGTGATAAGTATATGAGAAATGCTACCTACATCCCAGTAAATGGATTGCTTTGTCGAACTATGCTTTATCTTTTTGTTTCTTCTTCTAAAATTGAGTGTACGGATGTGAGCAACGTTTATTTCCCATATGCAGACGACGCCAACTGCATTATTCCTGAGAAATAAAGGTTCTATTTGATGACTGACTTAAAATGACGCTCCTTGGTGGTGAGGGACTCTAAATATTGAAAGAAAACTGAAGATGGGAATAGCCAAAGAGAAAGTAACAGAAGGAAATCTAAAGCGCCCCACCCATAAGTTGCGTTATTTTCTTAGCTAGAATCTCTGTGTAAATCAGAGTAGCACTCTTTGCCAGGGTTTCGGATGTTTTTACTTCTAAGTTGACCCCAGTCATATCCAAACACTACGGCCTTCTTCCTTGCCTCTCTATTTACAACCCCTTAATGTCCACGCTTGTAGGAAACTTTTGCTGAGCAGTTGTTCAAGTATATATGAAAACAAAGATAAAAAAACCTATTAAAATTAAAAGTATTTGCTTTGATAAATGTTCTACTTAGATATGGGAAGGCACACATAGCAGCGCCCACACGTCTCATATTCATTTCTTCTATTAACGCGGTGAATGAGTGAATTATTTCAAAAACTAAAAATATAAATGATGCCTATCTAGAGATTCAATTCCAGCCATGCATAAATAGGTTACGAATTTTCGTCTTACGGGGCTTGCCTTAATTCCTTTAGTAAGAGGTTTTTCCAGTGAAATGACAATCATTTCATTGCAAATTTATGAAGTCGCGACACGGTTAATAACCCACACATTTGCCTGTATAATCGGAAAAAAGAAACAATGACTGCGATTAAAACACTATTAAGGACAAACGGCTTCTGAAAAATGGCGAGACATCAGAAAATAGCATGCCTGCGGTAAAAAGGAACAATAATTGTTAAAAAAACCAAAAGATGAAGGTAACTTTTTAAAATTCCACTTTCAAGAAGGGTTACTCACTAGTCATCACCGTTGGTAATTATGTTTCATTGTCACACTTTGTATGATGTATGTATAAGTAATAGTCACAATATAACTTTCGAATATTATTTGTAATAAAAATGCAAAGCGCAATGCCAAAGAAAAGGAAGACCGGACGTAAGAAATCGTCTGAATTGAAATGAATTTCGTCACACCTCACAGCTGTAATTAATCTGCGAATGTATAGTTTGAAATCACATAATTTGAAAAAAGACATGAATGTCTGAGCGTTTTAATCGGTGAAGAACATTCTCCTCAAGCTGATTATGTGTAACTTGAACTTTATCACTATAAAAGTGTATTACGATTATTGTTATTGTCATGGTTCTAATTACAACCATTATCTCTCAATTCTTGAGTTGATTTGAGAATATGATATTTGTAAGGAACAGTTTTTAAACAAATAAATGGCTTCCAAACTTCTGACGCTGAAAAAATATAATACTGCAAAAATAATAGTAATATTTAATATGATAAAAAAAAAAAAAAAAAAAAAAATGTTTTAAAAAGAATATACAGAATACATACGAATCCGAATACAAAGAATTAAGACGTTTTTCGATCTTGATATGGAATACAACAAGGTCTTGGGGAATCTAATGAGTTGCTGGTAGACTCAATTTTCAAACTGAGACTCTTGTTCATTACATGTTTAAACAATCTTTTACTATTAATCTAATAATTCAATGAAATTGATTTATAGATTTACAATTAGTTTTATAAAGTTTCCTTACTTCAGTTGAAGCTGTCTTGTGGAGTATTCTATTATAAGCTAATAAGAATAGTATCACAATTAAAACAAAAATAAAAGGAACTATCTCAAGTTAATTTTTATTTATATATGTGAAATCTTTACCACATTGACGCATTCGAAGCATTTTCCACTATTCCACTGAAGGACATATGGACAGAAATGAAGGTGTTCTGTTTGTTTCGTTTAAAAATACCGTATAAGGACCTCCAGTGCGGATATCGGATAAGCTTACCTCCTACACGATTCATTTCGTTCGTATGTCACCTCTTTATACATTTGTATGACTATTCATCTGCTCGTTTGTCTGTAAATCCAAACATCCACCCATTCCTTGAAAATTGATATTATATGTAAAGCACCGCAATATCCGCATATGCACATTAAAAATAATTACAAAACTAGTATATCCTCAAAAAAACATTTATTTATCAATTGTATATTGTAACGTAAGTCCGTCTCTTGTGAATTTTACGTTATTTATTCAACTCCTTTTGAAAATTCCGCAAAATCTCTGCGGATTGTTGTTAATCTTTTCGCCAGTCGCCAGCTTCATGGTGCAGGTAACGCGCCATTAATGTCTATTTGGTTTTCCCCTTCTTTAGAATTTATTTTCTTAGAAAAGCGACAAATTTACATGAAAACTCAAGTGATGAAAAATGGCATTTTCCTAACAATATACTTAGGTCTGTAATTTGGTGTGAGTTGCAAGAAATCATCGGAGCACGAAGTAGCTCAGGAAGGCATACGTGATAATTTGGGGAAAATGAATGGAGGACAATAAACAGCGAATCATATTTAACTTTTTATTTAAATTCGAAACTGTTAGGCCCAATATGCGTAGGCCAGTATACACCTTAGTTACATTAGTGTATCTCATGCGCATGCAAAGAAGGATAAACAAATATTCACCGATCTTGGCAAAGCTCAGCTGCTAGTATGAGGGAAATTCAAAATTTCAAGAATAACGTCAATTGGCTCTTGAGAAAATTGAAGAAAGTCAACAGCAATGAGTTTCAGAATCGGGCTGCCTGGACAATAAATGAACATTCAGCTATTCAGAATTCGATATACTTGGTACTGATTGTTATTCGATTAAAAGATTCGGCACGTGTGACCGAACGATTTTGCAGGGATAGATTAACAGCCTAAGTTTTAAGTAGTCATGGCCTCTGGGTCTCACATAACAGGTCAAACGTGTAATGCGGTTGACCGTCATTTTAAGTCTACCTAAATTGCAAGATGGGCAGCCAGTACGATAGCTGCCGCATGGTATTTCATTTGAACTGGGAAGTGCAGGCTTAGATTATATAATTTCCGCAGAACTACTGTCTAAATTCACGTCAAAGTTTAGTTCTGCGATCCAGAGTTATCCACAAACATGAGTTTTAGATGAGTAGAGCGTTTTGACCCTTACGCAAGCGACACTGTCCCGTGCGCCGGAGGACATATAATGATTAGCTTAACTACGGACTAGAATTAAAAACAAAAAAAAAATGCCAATCACAGATTGATTGAAATGCTTGCTAACTTACCAAAGCCTGCTTGCATAAGTTTGCGCACATTTCAACTCGCAAATGCAACGTCACTCTAAATCACTTATTTGTTTCGTTTTTTTTTTTATTATCTTCTAGTATTTTGGCTGCAAAAAGTTTTGCACTCAGTACCGCTGACAGTACATCTCGGTGGATGTATAAAAGTACAAAAATTTACGGAAGAAATGCTCAGGATGTTACGTCAAGCTTAAAAAAAAAAATTATTATATATATGTATGTGCCTCTTTCTCGCTTATTCTCTTTCTTCTTTCCTATGAATGTCTCTTGTTATTTCTCCTTAATTTCTAGCAAATGCAACTGGTGCCGCCTAACTTTCCGGTTCTATTAACTTTGTGTTCGTTAAATTAACATGAAATTAAAAAACTTTTCGGAGTTTTTTGCGCTCACTCTATAGATATTATTCATTCCTTCCTCTTCTTATTCGCTATAAAAAATCATTAGTCATCGTTACGTTAAAAAAAGTTTTTTTTTGTTTTCAAAACCCCTGTTGCAATAACAAGGTTAATCTACACACACAAACAAATACACTAATAGGCACACACACATACATACGTTTAAGTGTCTTTATATCTATATAAATGTTTGTAAAAGACTGCAGTAATTTAAACGCTTTTTACAATGATTTTCTATGAATCTGTTGAAAAGGAAAAAACAACAAATTTTTATAGAGAAAAACGTGAAAGCAGAAAACTTGGTTTCATCTGTAATTTCCTGTAAAAAAAAAAGAATTGGAAAACAAAAATCGATTAATTTTCTAAACCAGAACACAACCAACATACAATCATACAAAGCTGATAACTATCTGCAAGCGTGTGTGTATTTGCGCGGTATGTATTTTAGTAGAAAAAAATATAAAATAAAATCGAGCATTGCCAAAAAACAATATCACAACAACATATCGATAATAGCGTTTGGAACAGCAACTACTACAACATCATCATACGTGCTGCCACCACCAGCGCCACCACCCTCGTTAGCTGGCGTATACAAACAGGATAGCAACGCAGACACCTAACAGCGAAGCTAGCGCGAAGTATCTGTATATTTATATATATACATATACATATATGCATATACATATACATATATATATGCATATATATATACATATATATGTATATATATATATATATATATATACATATATATGTATATATATAT